>JAXQQM020075848.1:0-251666 GCA_034641835.2 Pinus albicaulis | reverse complement strand
GCAAGCATAACATATATATATATATATATATATATATATATATATATATATAATCTATGAGTTATATGTAAAATAGGGCATCGATGCGCTATTTTATTATAGTGCATCGTGCACATACTGTTTGGCAAAAACAATTTTTTATTTTATGTTAATCGGAGCACCATGTAACATATAACGCATCGGGAATCCTTGTTGATAGGGAGCATTGTACGGTGGTCCCATGTGCACCATACTGTGGTCCCCTATTTGTGTGGGGCATTTATAAGAATATGTCACACCGCCCCCTCCACGACACCATATGTTACAAAAATTAACACTAGACGATTTTTTATTATTTTTTCTGTGTTAATCAGTGCGATGGTTAACATATAATGCATTGGTGCTCCTTGTTGACATAGAGCACCATATGGTATTTTATACTATTTTGGTGGTGCGTTTATAATAACATAACGCACCAACGTCAGTGTGTACACCATGAAAACCGCGTCGGTTCCTTGATTTTTTTTTTTACCTCAAAAGTTGATGATTTATTTATAAAATATATTAGTGAATGATATGGTACAATTTTTATATTGATAAAGAAACGGCTGACAAGAGATCAAGTAACAAAAATACTGATAACACATCAAGAAAATAAAAATGTCAAGTTCTTTGTAAAGTATTTACAAAAAATATTATCTTTGAACTATATGTAAGTTTAGCTAATATGTATTGTTTACTGTGTATCATGTAGAGCCACAAAATGATGAAGCTCAATAAGATGACTTCTGATCTAGGACTAGAAGAGCATAAAAGCTTGATGGAAAAATTGCAAAAGGGTGAATGACGTGAATGAAAAAACACTATCGATCCAATATGAGTTTATTTTTTTAATTTTCATTAATAATATACTTAAAATTATCATATAACATGTTTCAAATAATCTATTAATTCACATTATATGTTTAATGTTCTACAGAGACCAACAACTCAAACAAGGAATGTTGTTCTAAGAAAAGAAAAAAAATAGAGCATGCAAGTGAAAATGAATTTCTCCTTAGCTCATCTGGAGTGGTGCTGGAGGTTAAAGAAAGGGGGAAAATATTTTACAAACATTTGAGGAATCTAGTGGAATGAATGTATAGACATTCTTCCCACTTACAATACAAAAATCAATCCAATAATTCCAAGAACCAAATTTTATCTCAACTACATGAAGAGCTTCAGAATTGGTCAATGAGACATGTCAGACTTTTAATAGAAAAAACATACAACAATAAAAAATAAGGAATGAAAAAGTAATATTCCTTTAAATGTTTTTCTAGAATTATTTATAAATATATCATTTATAAATATCACTTTTTTTATATTTACTTTTCATATATCAATATAAAAATTAAATATTTTATTGTCATGTTACAGTTTTAGGAAGATTATGAAAATCTCAAAAGATGAATGAGCTGATATAAAAAATATGCCAGTAGGAATGTCCAAAAAGGTGTACATGGAAGTGGTCAAGAAAATGGACAAAATTGCATCGCATGAGGAGCCATCTCAAGAACCACGTGCTTCAAATGTAATATGCAATCATTGAATTTTTCGTTCATTAGGTACATTAAACAAACAAATTAGCATTAAATATTAATTTTCAAGTATTTTCTTCCAAAAAAGAAAAAAAATGGAACCCATTCAGCACATAAAACATGATGAGAAGGAAGAAAAGGGTTGATATCTAAGTTTGTGAGTAATTGTTACTTCCTTATAACAACTTAACTAGATTTCATTTTTGTATATTTTAAGTTGTTCTACAACAATCATCATTGAAAGTCTTCAAATAGGTGCTAACATACAAAGAAGAACCATTGAAGGAATTGATTGTCAATTGGTTAAATATGGGTTGTGAGTATATGTTGGCATATCAAAAATTAATTGTGGAATTTGTAAGCATCTATCGATATTGTTTTACTTAGCTCTGTCTATAATTAATAGAACAAAAAAATCTTTTATATTAAATATATGATTTGTTACGGGGCATAAAACTTGCAGGAAACAACTATGGAACTGCGCCAACAGATGAAATCTTGAAAGATGTCATGAAATTGGGTTCTGAAAGAATGTGTATAGTTCATGAGTCAATTGTTTCTATGGTACGTCATTTATTTTTGATTTAAAATTATGTATATTATTTAATATTTCAATTTTCATTGTTATCACCAATGTATAAATACTCATTACATTTATTTTTTTATGTTTGTAGATGGAATGTGAAGAAGAAGAAAAAAATCAACACCGTGAACAAAACATTCCTCAAAATAACCTAATTCATTGAAGTAGCTCGAGTAGTGTAAACAGTTCAAGTGAAGAATTATGATCATTATGTTTTGATATCAAAGCAAGGCGTTGCATTTTCTAAAATATTTGTCTATGAAATCAGACATTTTGTTTAATGTAATAGACATAGTGTTCCAATTGAAAGACAAAGAGATACCAATAACTGTCTCATTTTGTATGACAAATACTGTCTTATTCATATATATACATATATATAATAAAATATGTTTTAATTTATTCTATTGTGTTCTCCATTGTCACTTTGAAATGTAACACCACTGATTAAATTTATGGATGATTAAATATTATAATGAAGAGATGTGAAATGTGATTATATGATATAACAAATTAATCCAAACATCACATCCACATGCACTAATAAAATTTTAATTGATATGAATAATATTATAAGATATGTGTCTTCTTTTCATGAATAATGAATTTTAAAAAATGACAATAATTATAATATGGTATAACAAATTAATCCAAACATCACATTCAAATGAATTAATGAAAATTTAATTAATATGAATACTATTATAAGATATGTGTTGACTTTTGATGAATAATGAATTTAAAAAGTCACAATAATTGCACTTTCACAGGTCGATGTTTCTAAAAAATAAAAAATGAACATCGGTGCATGTCAGTTATTGTACACCAATGCGTTTGTATGATCCAGCTCACTAGTGCATTTCTAACTCTTGATGATTTTCTGGGATACTGTGCATTGTTGCGTTTATGTGAGACTACTCACTGGTGGGTTTGTACAAACTATGGGCACCACAAAAATACCAATACGAATTAGAAAAATTGGTGCATTTGTGCGAAACTGTGCACCGGTGCATTTATGTCAGACTACTCACCAGTGAATTTGTACGACCTATGGGCACCGTATAAATACCAATATGATTTATAAAAATCAGCGTGTTTGTGTGATATTCCACACCGGTGCATTTCTATAATACTACAAACCGGTGTGTTGATACGACCTATGGGCACCACATAAATCCCAATGCCAGTTAGGATGGCCTGGTGCGTCGTATCACCCATAGTGTGCCCGGTGTGGTTTTATACCTTTACGACCAACTGCATGCACCTTAGTAGTCCTTGGGCCAACCGTCTAGATGATACGCGCCGGTCCATTGACACCTGAGCAGTGCACCCATGAAAAAAAATCTGTAATAACCTCTAGCCACCTAGATTTTTTAATTGTGTTGAAATTCCATTAGAAGCTCTACTAAAACCTCCGTTACCAAAAATAGATGTCGTAGAAAATAGTTTTTTTAACAATTTTGGCCAATTTTATAACACTAAAAACCTCCTTTAAAACCTCCCCTAGAGGGTGTTTTCCTTGTAGTGTTAAAAACATAATGAAATTGAACAAGATGATCCCATTATCATAGAAGATAATTCTAACTGAATATTCATAAATATATTTGGATCCTCTCTAGTTTTGGTATGTCCTGAAGGGAATGTTTGACAAGAGAGGAACTAGAAGAAGGCATAAAAATGGTATCTATGGGGAAAGTAAAGGATATAAAATTCCTCTCAGTAGAACACCTCAAATCATGACTATAATATATCAACCACGCTTATCATAAATATTCAATGAAATGATCTTAGAAGGCCATTCAAGTTTTAGCATGTTGGACAACAAGTCTCATTATATAAATTTCCAAAGGAAGGGAGAAGAATAACCTAGGGAAAAACAAGACAATAATGATTGACTTAGTGTTTGTGGAACCAATAGAAGGAATTATAGGAAGAAAATTTGGTAAATAGGTAAAAAATGAGGGGAAAAGGGCTTTAGGAAAAGATATATCTTATCCCAAGAACTTTATTTTTTATAACTGTATCAACTTAATATACATGATAGAGAAAATTTCAAACTACGAAGATGAAGAATCTTAGTGTTTCTTCACGAACATGGGATTTTAAATATAACATGTGACATTAAAAGGAGAGAAGGTGCTTACCCACATATGACATGATAGTAACATCATAGTGCTCACCCAACATATGAAATGATAGGAAGATCATATTCCCGTCAATTAAAGTCAATATGTTACTAATGGAAAAACCACATAGAGAACCCTTCACTTCCAATTTCATTTGAGGCAAACAAAATACGATGTAAAAATATTTTCTATACACCAAGTCGTTAGTGATAACCTGAGACCATTTTCTTAGTACATTGAAAATAAACAACATAAGAGAAGTTATAAATTGACATAAGTTTCAAAAATTGAAGTTAGGAAATGCATAACAACGATTGCAAACATTGGGCAGAGTACTCTCTAAATAGAGTGTGCCTCAATTACATATCGATATTATTTTTAAAAGGGAGCATAGAATATAATTTTGATACAATGCATATAAATAATTGCAAAGATCAGTTAGATTACAATTAGATTTTGGTATCGCCTCAAACTGTGCCATAAATAGTCAAATTCCTTACTTCAATAGGCCTTGCATCACAAAACCCTATGGTATATAACATCTAGTTTGCTTTGTCCAAGACATGGATCAATCCATCACTGTAATATGGGGTGCCTTCGATGCCCTGTATGCCTACCCTTACGTCGCCCCATAGCCGCCCTCTCAGCCAAATTTTCTATTAGTCACCGGTTGGCCCCTCCCCAACCAAAATTACCACCTGTGGCATAGTCTGTAATGGATTGGTGGTGTAGGAGACTATCTCAACCTCAAGTGTGTAGGCATCCTGAATAAGCTCCTAGAACCTCAAGCTCAAGCTCTTGTTGTTTCTTTGGATAGGATTAATAATAAATTTGAGAGTGCAAGGGTGGCCCATGAAAATAGGTGGAAAGTCGCTTTCCAAAAAAGCATCAGGTGAGGATCAGTGGAGATTTGAGAGGGATACAAATAACCTCTAGTTTCTTCCAGATTTGGCGAGCATCTAGAATAACCAGTGAATTAAAACTTTACTACACTGCAATTGGTGCATCGATATTTTTAGCATTAATGCTTTGAGTAAAAAATAATTTAATTTAAGCTCTGCCTAGAGTTCATACAATCATTGTAAAAAGGGCTATTTTTGGAGTGCTTCATGAATTATTTCGAACATTTCATGTAGAATGTAGTATATTTATCATAATGTAGAGCAAGAATTTCTATTTCATTGAAGTACAATGTAATGTGGGTGTCTACCCAAAGTGTGCCCTAGATAAAATTTATTAAAGTTTGTTTTATATGGTGCGATGTGTTGTCATAAATATCTACTTTCGTAATCAAATGATTTTTTTTAGTTCTTTTAGACATTTCAGACAATTACTAATGTGGTAATTGTTACAGAAATAGAGTTAGTGAAACAAAATGTGACTAGATCATGAATGTTGAATTACAAGCTATATAAAAGGTTAGGTTAAGTTTTGAGGAATGCTAAAATATTTTATGCAATCAATGAATAAAAAAGTGAAATTTTACTCAACAAATACTTGCTGCAGAAAATGATACTCTTCTAGTAAATGGTTAATTATAAGGTATGTTGGAAGGTCAAGGTTGATCTAGGTGGATATTGATGGCCACTCACCTATTCCACATCGAGCCCCACCATTGTTTCTTTCGTTATTTTAGTTTCCTTATTTGTATCATAGTTTACTATTTTGGCATTTTCTTGAGTTGTGAACTTTCAGAGACATTTTGAGGTGCTAAACAAATTTTTATTTTTTTATTTTTAAATAGGAAAGAAATAGTATTTTCCTATGTTTGTAGTCAAAATTTTATTCCTCGGATAGATATTTTTAACAAGGTATTTCACACGTCAGACGAAGATCATATGCCAAAGTTATGACCCTCAGAATTTAATGTACCAATTTACCCCAACGGGGCCCACAATTTTGGCGATTCATCTCCTAGGTTTAGGTTTTGGATTTTTATGGTTTTCCATTGTTTGTCAATCACAAATAGGCCCTTGAGCCTCATTTTAAGACATTTATTTGTATTTTTGGAAGTATGTTAGTCGATATGTGTATTATGCATGGCTGCTAGTATAAATGGGGAAAGTGTATGAGATAATAGGAGAGATAAAATGAAAAGGAAAGCCAAATAATTATATTAGATCATAACTTTAAAATATATGTATAGTACATGCCTAACAGATTCACCTCCATTGATAATTCCTTCACTATTGTTTTTTTGATACATTTACCTTGCTCCTCATCTTGTATATTTTGAGTCCTAACAGTCCTTTGTTTGTATATTTTTACATTATCTTGTTATCCGTTTGACAGTTAAATGTTACAATTATTTTTCTTTTTCTCTGTGAAGAATTATCCTCCTCAAATCCATATTAATGAATTTAGTTTTCGCGGTGAAACGACACTCAGAGAGAAAAAAACCATACAAAAGTAAGACAATGAAATGAATTGTTTAAATTAGTATCTCCAATAAGAACTACACTAGCTTTATTCACGCTATAAAACATGTTCATATTACATGATGTAAACTTCATAAGACAATAAAATAATCCTGTATGATATTTATACTTCATAACTTACTTTACATTGGTTAAAATAATTCTATTGCCTTGGAATAGTGCTTTACAACACTTAGTTAATTTTATCTATTATTAATTGTGAATAATATTGTAGTGTTGACATGAACATCCCTAAAATACCTCCTCAAAAAACCATTCCTTGTTCCCTCTTCACTTGTTATGTTGATATTTTATTTTCTTCCAGTGTTGAATTAGCAAAATTCAAGGCTAAAAAATAATAGATAATTTCTCTAAAATATTTTCATAAGTATGATCAATGGATCAATCATTGAGCTAATATAGGTTCAAGTGTTCCTTTACAACTTCCACCGAAAGGCTAGAGGTACTACAGGCATTTATATCTTACCATTTATGCTAAATATATTCATCATAGATGACATGCACAAAATACCTTAAGTGCTTAGTCAATTTTGGAAGTTTAATCACATGAGAAAAATCCTTCATATCAAGTTATATTAATATGGATAGTTTCCCCAATTGATCTAGGAACTGTTTTAGTTTCATAGACAATGAAATATCAAGGGATTTCATTTTTCAAAGTTTAAAAATTAAACATGGTATTTCTTCTAAAATTTGACATGCATACAACTTCATAATTTTTTAGTGAGATTAGATCTCCTATATCATTGGATAACTGATGAATATCATAGCAATTTCTGATAGACACATGTTGAAGGGAAGTCATATTATATATACTGAAAGGAGGTTCCTGAAAAGTTCTACAACGATAAATAATGCACTCGAGAAGGATGGGGAAATACAAACAAAACCATCTATATCATATGGTAACATTTCCACAACCCTCATAAAGAATCAACAATAGCTTCTATAATTTTTGCTAGGATTGAAATTTTTTTTGAAGGGGAGGAAAAATTACTATCTCTAACTGAACAAATTTTAGCCAAGTTAATAAAGACTAGATTGATATTCCTTGAAGTGTAGCATACTTAAAATTATGACTAAAAATTATCATAACCCTAAATTTATGCACTGATTTCATAAATGGTGCAAGAACATATTCACTTGTAGAAAATTTTAAGTTAAGAGTCTTGGAAATTGGAAAATTCATATGACACCAATCAATCTTCTTCATTACACCTGAACCTATAATAATCCGGAAACCAACATATTTAGAAACAAATTATGTGTTGCTTGAATATAAGAGATTACAAGATTTTTTTTTATGTGAGGTAGTTCAATATTGAGAAATGGTAAAAAACAACTAGGTTAGAAGAAATAAATATGCACCAATCTTGTGTGAAAGGAAATAATATTAGCCTAAAATGTACTACTTTTTATCTTCAATGATTTTTAATATGTCACGATTCTTTTCCAATTTATTCCTTATGGTGTTTCCTTTGCACCATTTGGTGCAATTGCTAGTTTTAAACCTAAAGAAACTTAGGTATAATTTAACTATAAACCTAAAACAAACTATATTAAAAAATGTAAATATTGTACAATGTAGGCATACACACAGGCATAATAATATTTAAAAATATACTGAAAATTAATCATCCAATACCCAAATTCAAAATATATTATGATAGATTTCAATGTTCCCAGAGTTACTCTTACATTTTAAGGGAGCGAATTCTTGTTTGTGTTCACAACTTGTTGTTCAAATTATCTTTGGTAACAATCGATTCCTTAATTGGTAATGATAATAATAATGACCATAGTAATAATTTTGAACAATAATAATATTGATTAATTTTTCAATACAAATATGGATTTGGTATATTGTAATTTGTAAAGTGCAACGTTAAATATTTTACAATGATGCTCCAAAATATACAAAGTTATCTCACACTATTTGGAATTAATGATATTTTTATTTCATTTGAGAGCATTTATATAGCTACGGAGATTAACATGTATTCCCAATATATTTTCATTTTAAGTAATTCCTTATACTTGTTGTGTATTGAAAATGTGCTTTTATACTCATACTTATCAAAGTCTTTTTATTTATTACAACATAACTTCATCCATTTGAATAATGAATTGGTATATATACACATAATAAATTAATGTGGATATAAATTTGATATCAATTTTAAGTAAATTGAATAATTACTTTTATAATAATGAAAATATATTAAATAATATTATTTTACACTTCAAATTCATATGTAATGTATCATTTTATTTATGAGTGTAGATCCATCTTAATTTCAGATAGGGTCAAGAATGGTCAAATCACTCAAGGTGAAAAAGAGGTTTGTAGCTTGAGATATTTGACCATATTTGATCTCTCTCGACAAATATATCTTGTGTTAAGATGAATCTATATTGGTAGCTAGGAGAACCAAGTTTCTTATTTAATATCATCTTAAAATAAAATAAAAGTAAAATCATAATAATTTTTTTGTAAATGAAATGCTTATATATTTTTGTTATTAAAAAATATAGATTACAAGGTCACGACTTTTAAATATTCGAATCTTCCTTGCAATTTTAAAATTGAGCATGAGGGCTCAATACAAACGCTCAAGTGACTTCTCCATGTAACAAATGCGAGTTATCCATGTAACAAAAATTGCAGTCCCTTTGCAACTAAATTTTAAAACTCCCAATATCTAGACACATTTACATTCCATTATTCGTTATTTTTATTTTAGTTTAGTGTGAATTCTTGATTTTCATACAGAAATGATTTTTCCTTTCTTGTCAAGTTCAGTCCAATATGCATTTTTTGGAGATTTTGACGAGTCATTCAAACACAAATGCACATTGTTGTTCTTGAAGTCTTTCTCATCCAAGTGATTTTTCCAAGAAGTTCCCTTTCCAACATTATTCCTTGTGGTTTCTAGAGGGGATCTATTTTCATTAAGGTTTTGCTTCTTTTCCAATTATTTTAAGTTCGGATAATTTTCACTGGCATGCGAGTGTTCTTGATTGAATTTTGTTATCTCTAATGCACTTTATTTGGTAGCTTTTGTTTCTATATTCTCATCCTTTCTTATCTTGAAACACTTTCTCTCTATATACCATATAGTAATCGTTTTGAGCTCCTTCCCACCATTTATACCTTTAATGTGTTTTTTTATATTTTTTTCTTCGAATCTTGGGGGAGTTTTCTATTACATGCCATGTTTCACAACAAACCCTACACTGGAGTGAAACATTTTTATTGTCAAGCTTTTGGGCCCTCACAAAATTTGGGTATGTAAAATTAATATTAGTGGGAAAACCGTTATTGAAGTCCATATCCACAAAAGTTTGAGCATAATATGTTTTAAATAAAATTTCTTAAGATCATTCCAAATAAAAGATAGAGTTGTATGTAAGGGTAAGTTCGAAATCCTTACCAAAACTGCAATAGTGGAGATGGATGTCATTACTAAATTAAAGGGGCAAACAAAGATTACATGAAGATACCAACACTACTCTAGAACCGTGATATAGATTCAAAAACGGCCTTCTTATCCTCAATATTGTAAAAAAAACAGAAAAGAAACCCTGAGCCATGGGATGAATATTCATATCATTCATTAAATGAGGTTTCCATAACTTACAGATCCTTCTATGCAGATCCATTAGCTGTGGCCAAAATCCATTAAAACTGCAAATCAAACCTTTCTCTGAAAAAATCTTTTCACATTTGAGAACTTCTTCATCAAAACGAAAATTGTGGGAAGGAAATTCTTGAACCACTAGGAGGCTAGATCCAGATTTCAAAATGGAACTATATGAAACTGAGGAAGAGCTTGCTTTTCCAACAACCATTCGTGAAAAATATATTTTCTTCATTGTTGCATAACTAAGATTCACTGTTTATAATATTTACACAAATATTTTCAAATAAACCCACTTAATATGAGCATAGATCAACCGAGTAAGACAAAAACCGTTGAAAATGGAAACAAGGAATCTTGAAGATGGCACCAGGAAAGATTCTAATTTAATTTCCTCTTGAATTAAATTATAATAAAATTGCAATTTCACATCTCATGACAACCTGTATGACCTAAATAAGTTATTTTGACTTATTTGGTTCATTTACTTCAATTTGAGGGTCTAATTTGATTCATTTAAAGTGGTTCCTACTTTGTAGGAGCCATGACTAAGTTTGTTTTGACTTGTATTTAATTAATTTAGTTTATCTGAGTTAAAGTCAATTTAACTAGTTTCAACTATTGGAGGAGCTACTGGAAGGTCCAAGTGTGGAAGTGTAACTTGAACCACATTCAATGATCAACCATATCAATAATATATCTACTATAAATAACTCATGCATCTGTGAGTTGGGAGTTAAACATATGAGTTTGATTTCAAGGGAAGTGTACTATCAATTGTATAATTGTCCAAATTATATAGGTTTTGCACGTAGTGAGAGGAAGAGCTTAGATGGATTATGTAGTATTGGATGGGGATTTCCCTAATTAAAAGAGGATTATTACACAAGGAAACAACATATGGAAACAAGGACTTTGGAAAGCCAAAATTTGGTCAAGTATTGGTGTAAGCTTGTTTATGAAGCAATGAGACATATAGAGATAATGCAGAGGTTTCTCAGGCTTGATAAAAGAATTGCAATTTTCTCATATTTTTTTACTAATGAAATATACATATAAAATGGTTTTTAACTATGGGTTTCGACATGAAATTTTTGTGTAATGTGTTGATTGAATTATTTCTCTTGTATTCTTCGTGATTTCAAGATAGTTTAAATCGTTTCCACAAAATCATCGTATATCCATGTCTATTTTTAGAAAATTACAAATTATTAGTTTGAATGTACAAGAAATTATTGTATTTTATCGTAGATGAAATCGTTATAGAAGAGAACAATATGAGTTTATTTAGTGTAAGGGATCAAATTTACAATATTCTTCTTCAGTAAACAAGATTTGATTCTATTGATTGAGACTTACATGCCCTCGAGATAATAAGCCATAATTGCATAGCTTGGGAGGACAGGATGGAAGCAGTATTGGAAGATAACGAGTTGAAGGAGTTCATATAAAATTTTATTCCTAAGCCTCCAGCAGTTGATTCTCAAGATCTAGCGAACTGGAAGAAGAATATAGCAAAGGCGAGAACTAACCTATTGGAAGGTGTTTGAGATAATATTGTCACGAAAATCCACAAAAAGGAAAGTCCATATGCACGTGGGTGTACTGAAAACTTTTCTCAGAAAAACAATGTGACCAACATTAAACTAGTACTAAAGGACAAGCTTAGGAAAAATCATATGTGAGAAGGATGACACAATACCAAAATACTTCACCAAGCTCACCCAATGTCGGGATGAGCTTGGAACTGTTGGTGTTACAGTTGTCGAAGACGATATCGTCATCCTAGCACTTCTACATCTTCTCAAGAGCTCGCACAGCTACCAAGATTTAGGAAATGGGAGTTAGAAGGTACGAGAGTCGGAGTTTTGATGGTCTGACTTGGTGCAATAAGAGATAAGGTGGAACACCAAATATTGGACCTCATGCAAAGAAGTCGAAGGGGATTTTCCATTATCCAGTAAAGAAAAAAATCCAAGGGAAAGAAGTCCCAAGACGAGTATGAAAAGAAGAAAAAATTATCCATGTAAAGTGATTTCACTTTCACAAGTTTGATAACTATGCCAAGAAATGTCCACAAAGGAAGGCAAGTAAGAAGGTTCCTACAGTAGCAGTAGCAGGTGAAGCTCTAGCTGCACAATTCAAGCTTGATTTTACTCTCATTGCATGCATGAGAATAACAATAATGGGAAACATGTGGTATCCCAAGAATAGTTCCTTGGTTTGTATGACATGAAATAGAGATCTCTTTGCTAACTTGGAGGAGAAAGACCTCAAGAAAAACATAGAGTTTGAAGATGATAGGAGGTATAAACTGATCGATATCTGTAAAATTAATTTCGAGAGGGATTTTGGATCTCCCTCTCAGACTCACATATGTGATGTATGTTCCATGAGTAAATAATAATCTTGTTTCATCGTGGTATTGGAAGATAGTGGATATGATGTGATATTTAGCAAAGGAAAGGTTTTCCTTAGACACATATTCACAATACAGATGAAGAAGATCAGTGTGTGAGTCAAGAACCTATATTCACTTGAGGTACAAGATGCATTAAAATCCTTGAGGAGCAAGGACACGGTTAGAGACTTGGTGATTGAGAGGGAGCATGCATTACCTCTCAACATGCAGCCTTAGAAGTAGTCTCAGCAAGGTGTGGAGCAACCATAATTGGAGAAGCAGAGGGGAGGTCGAGTGGAGACATCCACTAGAGTAGAGACCTATAGTAGGGCAGAATTTTTAACCAAGTGGGAAAAAGGAGTACATGAAACCATGCCTATAGGTGAGAATTAGGGTGATGTGAAGAAATAGTCCCAATAATGAAAAACTTTGGGTTGGATCCATTGAGGTTTTTTTGGTCTCTTGGATGATTACCTTGCTATGAGGGCCCACAGTATTTAGTAGTAGGAGGATCAATGGCATTCATATGATGAGGAGTGCAGAGAAGTGTTGAAAGTAAAGAAAGAGGCTCAATAGCAGAGTCAGAAGAAGCACAATTTTCCTAGTAGACAGTTGCAGACACAATTGATTCAATTTGTTTATTCTTTATGCTTTTCAGTTGTGGATGTTGTAAACGCAAAAACAAAAATAATAAGTGTTACATGCATAACATTATAAAGGTATTGGATGAGAATATATGTGAATCCTTTTCTTGTTAAGAGGGAATTTTGAAAATGGAAACAAGAAATATTGAAAATGACACTAAAAGAAATTCAAATTTAATTTTCCCTTGAAATAAATTATAATAAAATTTCAATTCCATATATCATGAAACTTGTCGAGTTAACTAAGTTAGTTTGACTTATTTGGTTCAATTAATTCGAGTTGAGGGTCTAAATTGAGTCCTGTAGAGTGGTTCCTACTTTTCTGGAGCCCTCGTTGAGTTTATTTTTAGTTGTAATTAATTAATTCAATTTATCTCATCTAAAGTCAGTTTAACTCATTTCAACTATTGGAGTAACTACTAGAAGGTGAAAGTGTTGAAGTGGAACTCGAACCACACTTAATGATCGACCAAAGAAATGATATATTAGAGATAAATAACTCATGTATGTGTGAAATCAAAGTTTCCTAGTTGAGATTGGAGTTCAAGGGCAGTGTACTATCAATTGTATGTTCATCCAAATCGTATAGGTGGTTCATGGAGTTAGATGAAGTTCCTTTATGGATTGCGCAATATTATATATGGATTTCCCTAATTAACATGGGCTAATTACCCAAGGAAATAGCACAAGGAAATAACGACTTGGGAAAGCTAAAATTTGTCTAAGCATTGGCCTACGCTTTTCTAGAAGGCAGTGAGATAGATATAGACAGTGTAGGGGTTTCTGAGGCTTGAGAAGAGAATTGTAATATTCTCATATGTTCTGACTAATGCAATATATAACTAGTGGGGTTTTTAGTTGTGGATTTCCCTAGAAAATATTTTTGTAATGTGTTGACTAAATTATTTCTCTTGTATGCTTCATGATTTCATGATCATTTAAATTGGTTTGCATAATTGGTAGAGTAGATTATATTGTATCATTTTAGAAAATTACAATTAGCAGTTTTTATCTACAAGGAATTTACAAATTCCTAGCGAGTGCAATGGTTCTCAAAGCTTCATCCATCTACTCAGATCTATGTTTAAACTTAATTAAACTAATTTTTATTAATAAATTGATCATTTTTTGAAAATTAGTGAGGATGCAAGTCAATGCCAACAAAACAAAAATAATGATTTTCTCAAATAAAAGGAAGCAGAACCAACATGTATTCTTGTTTGAAGGAAATAATCTTGAAGAAGTAAATGAATAGAAGTACCTCAGGATTGATTTCAACAACAAGCCTAATTGGGGGGACTACAAAAAGAAGAGAATATTACGAGGGTGGAGAACATTATATGCTCTTTAAAACAGACATAGAGAGGGAGATTTATGGAATTGGAAAATGATTAAAGTTATTTTTGAGCTCCTAGTTTTTCAAGTGATATTATATGGGTGTAAACTATGGTCTAGCATCATTCTTGTCTCAAAATGGAAGCAAATTGAGAAAATCCAAAAACGCTTGATCATGAGAAAGTTCAAAATAAAATTTTTGGTTCCTTATTAGGTAATTATTAGTGAAATAGGAGTAGCTCCAATCGAAGAAATATCTGTGGTGTGTCCCATAAGGTACCTAAAAGGAGTCGAGCAAATGGGAGTAGCTAGATGGCCTAAAGTTATCTTCAATGAAGATAGAAGTGAAAGAAAGAAATGATGGATGAAAACAAACAACAAATGGATGCAAAAATGGAATATTTACCTCCATGCTTGTCCCACACATAGTAAGGAGTTAAAAAAATTTGTTATCAAAAAGTTCAGTAAATATATATGGGGAAAAGAGTTGGGAGAAAATAATAAGTACTTTTCTTAGGAATTCAATCCCACTAGTGACATCGAAAAAAATTAGTGCATTGGAGTTAGCATTCCATCTCGCATCAACTTCAGTGCTAAATGGGTAGGTGGAAAATACCTAAATAAGCTTGGGAAAAATGGGTGTGTAATTTTTGCACTTCTCGGGTAGTGGAATAGGAAAAAAATTTCATTTTGGAATGTGATGCATTAAAAGATACCAAAGACAATTACAATAGTATATTAACATTAGTTTCATGGCATTGTATTTTCAGGGACACTTAGAAGGTTGGGTCACGTACTATAGACTCTTAGAAGGTTGGGTGACCAAACTCTTAGAAGGTTGGATCTACTCATCATTAATTTGAGTAATAAAAATATTGAATTGAAAAAATCCAAAAGAAGGGAGGCTCTATGTCCCATGTACTATTTTTAGTCTACTAGAAGTTAAAATTTCATTTATTCATTCATTTGATTTAATCTTAGAATAATTAAATTATTAAAAAATATAAAGAAAAATAAGTTTACTCTTGTATAAACACACTTATTATATATTTTAAGTCATTTAATAATTTTTAATTGCACATAGAGGCACTCTACAACCCAGTATGGAAACGATTAAACATGTAAACACATAAACATATAAAGGTAAACTTAAATATAGACATAAAGGTAATGTTTAACATTTAACATTCAACCTAGTATCGGGGTAGATCTCACATAAAAACGTAAAAAATTAAACATAAACAGGTAAACAACTTACATGTTTAACATTTAACATTTTTAATCTAATGTTGGCCTATATAAAAATCAATCCAATGATTATTATGTATAAGCACAATATAAATTTAAAATATAAAGAGTTTTACTAACACTCACAAATATAAATAAACTAGAGGTATGGTAAAGGTTCCCATCTAATCTTGATAAGCAACTTAGACTTCTTAAGGATTTCTGCTCTGCCATGGGTATGTCTGTTAGCACTGACAAAACAAAAGTTATGATTATAAAATCCAAGAAGGACACTTACGCTAATTTCATGTATGAAAATAGTAACTTGGAGGAAGTGTCTTCTTACAAGTACCTAGGAATTGATATTCATCACAAGCTCAACTGGAACTATAGCATTCAGAAAAGGATAAAAGGTGGGTGGAAAGCTTATTTTGGTCTTGAAAATAATTGTAAAACGGAAAACCTCATAATGTGGGATAGAAAGAAGTTCCTCTTTGAAAATTTAGTCACTCCTGTTATCTTATATGGCTGTGAAGTTTGGGGTTGCAGCATCTCTAGAGAATCCTGGAGAAAGATTGAGAAAATCCAGAAGTGTTTGATAACTTATAACCTTAAAATTAAAAGCAATACACCCTATCCTATTCCCCTTATAGAAGTGGGTCTTTCCCCTATCGAGAGCCTAGCTATGACTAGGCTTCTGTTGTACAAGCACAAGCTCAATAGCATAGGAGACCATAGACTTCCTAAGCTAGTTTTAAATTCCAGCCAAAACCACCTAAGGCTTAAACGACGATGGTATAAAGACACCAGGGCCTCGTTAAACCATTGGGAGAGCGATGATAATGTTGCATTGAAAAACATTAATAACATTAAAAAAATTGTTACTTCTAATTTCAAAGAAAAAATGTGGTGTGAGAAAGATCTAGCAGCTAAAAGAAAATTAAGATATTATAAGGAGGTCATCAACCCCACCCTAGAATATCATAAGTGTCTCTCTATTTTAACTACCTCAAAGAAGAAAATTAATATAGCCAATATTAGAATGAACTCTCATGATCTCCATAGTGAAATAGGTCGTTGGACAGTTCCTAAAACACCATGGATGGAAAGAATCTGCCATATCTGTGAGAATATGAACATCGAGGATGAAAATTATTTCCTCTTAGAGTGCCGCGAGGACAACCACATTAGAGCTCAATTTCATAATCTTTGTTACAATACTGACCTTCCTAGCCTTCTAAGGTGTCAAAATTATAGTGAGCTCGAGAGCTTCTCTCCAAGATTTTTGAGCATAGGAATAAAATCTTAAATCAAACTAAATAACTCTTTTCTTTAGGTCCGATAGACCAAGGATTGGTCTGAGTGGACGTTAACCATCATCATCAAATAAATAAAAAAATAAATAAACTAAAGGTATGTTAAATAGAAAAACCCTCTTTTTATATTTACTCCATAAATCTCTTTATATTTTAAAAAAAACTCAAAAAAGTGGTTTTATGTAGGTGAACTTAATCGGAAAAATACCATTTTAATAGGATGGGCTAAATACCATGGGCCAAATACCATATTTATAAAAGAGGTATAAAGAGGTACGTTAAATAGATAAAAATATATCAAATATGATTACAAATAAGCATCTAATTAAATACTAGGCCTATGGGCCAAATACCATGGTAGATAAAAGATGTATGGTAAATAAATAAAATATAAATAAACAAGACGTATGGTAAATAAATTAAATTTAATAATTTTGGATCCAGAAAGTTTGTATTTGAATACACTACATGGATTAACTATCTCATGTAAAAAATTAAAGTATTTTTTAATATTTAACATTTAATCTAATTAATTTAATGTCGGCCTCGATCAAAAATCACTTCTTCCCTACATATATAAATTTATCAAGGCCAAGAGCAAAATTTGTGAGAAAAGATTTCACGAGCTTTGCGAAGTGGAAAATAAAATTTGTGGAAGAGGATCTCAATTTGAGTACGAAGATCTCACTTTGAGTACGAACTGCGATTGATTTTTAGGTTTGAGTACGAATTGCCATTTGATTGTTTTTACTTTTTCATCTACTTGACTTTATAGATGTCATTCTTGAATGACTCTTACCACCAAATTAGAATGATTTAATTTCTGCCTTGGGTAAAACCTTGTCTTACTTTTACAAAATTATTTCTAAATATGTAAAAAACCACCAAAACCCATTTAACTCACGATCTATAAGTCACACATTTATCCTTAACTAAGCTGCTTAATAGATCCAAAATTAAAATGGTTAGTGAACTTACTCTTCTTACTAATAATCGGGGACATATCTCTATATATCTAAACTGATTCTTCAATTTGTATTTACAACCCATTTCGACTTCCAGGTTCAAAACGAAGCACGCGAGTCGGTAGGAGGCCAAATATAAGCGAGGGTTCGAACTTAGCCGAAGTCAATCTATTTTTAACTCTCTGCAGGTACAATCCATGACAGTTGGTGAAGACTGTAAATATGTTTTCGATCTTGCTATTTATGATCCATATAGCTCAAAGGGTTTTGCATTTGAGATTTCCCATAAATTTGACTTTGGGGATTTTGTGATATTGTGAAATACTCTAATGTTCAGGGTTTTGGGATATTTGAGCTTTTCCTTAATTTTGAGTTTAGAGTTTAAGATATTGTGAAATAGTCTCGTGTGCTTTTCCTTAATTTGGAGTTCTGTTTTTTCGGATATTGTGAAATAGTCCTGGTCAAATCCGATTCATTAATCGCAACTGTTCAAATGATCACCACATGTATATAAATGGGTTTTTCTCTTCCTTGGGGCTTGCCGTTATTTGCATCTCCTTTGTGATTTAGAGTGGCAATATTTTCAGTGCGTTTGAAAGTTTCGTCGATCTGCATACTTAGTGACTGTTAGGCTTAAACTGTCTTCTTTAGCGTCTTGAAGTAGGAAGGCCAAAGACTCATTTTCTTTTACATAAATCCTTATATTTTATTCTATATGACATTCTTATATTTTATTTTATTTTGTATCCGTTACCGATCTGTGCTTCTCGCTGACCTATCTTTTACCAGTGAGAACCAGAAACATTTGAACCATACCCTAAGAAATATAAATTTGGATATGGATTACACTGTATCAGAGTCTGAAAAGCCAATGACGAAGCCATTGTCTCAAACTACTTCGGCAGCTCAGTTTCAAGCAAGCAATGAAGTGGGAGTGAAGGGAGCAGTAAAGATGCCCAAATCATCAAAAAAGAGGCAGAGGAAGAATTGGAATTCTGAGAAGAAAGGTGACAGCTCCAGTTCTCCGTCAAGTGGTCGTCCAGAATGTTCATCGCTTTCTAAAATAGAGGAGGAATATCGAGCTTTGAGGCGTGATTATTTGATTCTAGAGGAAGAACACACAACTCTCACTGATGAGGTGACAGAGGTAGAAAGGAACATCGAAATGCTGGAAGCGGAGAAGAACGCACTTTTGGATAAGCTGGTCGTGCTAGAGGGCTTGGTTGAAGATCCAGGTTTCTAATGTCTCTCTTAAAAGGCATTTAATTAGAATATCGTCACAATTGATGCTTTAATGTTTACAGCTATGTGGGGCTTGGTCAGACGACTGATACAATTAGTTTTCATTTGTGATTTAATATATCTGCGTTTGATGTTAGGTGGTGATTGGTGACTTGGTCCAGACGGTATTATACTCTGACGGTATTATTATCACTTTATTTTATCAATTATGCAAAGCGATCGGTAATTTTAGAATACGGACTTGTATTCATTTTAGAATAAATAATGAAAAGCTTTTTAAAACTTCTTAGTTAAATAATAGATTTTTAACTTACTTTTTTCCTGTTTTACCACTAACCCTGATGAACAGTGAGGTAGTTTCTGGTTTATCATTCATTTTATTAATTCAATAAATTTAGTTTTCCCATTAAAAGATCCGTGGAGAGTACATTTTTCACACATAATTGAAAACAGCCTTGAAAGTGCTCCCAATCTACATAAGTGTACGGTCAGGATAAATAAATATCATTATAATGCATTTTTAGAAATTCTCTTAAATAATGGAAGGATCCAAAAATAAAGTTATACCATGAATATCACAAAAGAAAATATATTTCTAGTTTTTCTATGAAAAATCTTGTGGTAGAGTTTGAGCGATTTTGCTCATATTTTCCACGTCTTCCACTCTCTTAAGCTTCTTGCCCTCTTGCTTTGGAAATTTCATCCTTCATGAAAATTTTCATTGTAAATATGAGAACATGATATAACTTTCCTTTCAAATACGATACTTCATCCAAAATGGAATGAGTTTGTGCACATGACATTTTGTTGTTTGATTAAACCAATTAATAACAATAACTAAACTTATGCAATCATTTTTAATAGCAAATAATAAAAAAACAATCTATTTAGTTTAACAAAATTATTTTTTCATATTACCCAGCCACTTTGGAGTTTGAAAAATTAGTTTTTATATAAATATAAGATAGTCTCCCCCACATTCACCATCTACCTAAGAAGCATTGTCAAAGTAAGCCAAAGGTCTTGATAGCTCCACCACAAATGTGTGGTCTATGAGATTCAAATATTTCAGGAATAAGGTCATAAATTTCCAATGAGTTTGAAGCCATGATTGAAGCCTTATCCTCTATGATTACATGGTTTTGGGTAATCAAATCTCCCAAGTGATAATGGGAAGAAGATTTCTAAGCTTCTTAAAATAAATATTTTCCCACCAGTATTTCCATACTCAAAATACACTATATACATTGCCATATTAGATTAAATACAGAGATCTGAACGTTGTTCCACATAGCAGTGATAAAGGTACACTCCAAATAAAGATGGGTAGTTGTTTTTCCTGTGACTTTACATAAAGAGTGCCAGCTCCTACCAAGGAAACTCAAGGAGATGTGATCTCCTTCCACCACCAAGCTAACTCTGAAGGTTCCTTTTACCCTCAAGATGCTCACTCATCCAATCCTATAGAAAAAAGGGAAATCATATAACATCTTGTAGCAATCTTGTAGTAGTCCTATAACATCATGTACCACTATCTAAACATGATGTATTTTCTCTAGGAGCTTTATTTTTTCCTTTTGGGATTGAATAATGACACCCAAGCTCTGAATCCATGATTGGGAAGGACCAAAGGCCACTCTAGCCCCACCTCTCCTTCACTACAAGTACAAATATGCAATTAGAAATAGAAGACATTTCAACAGTTAAATATCAATGAATTTTTTCTAATATAATGTACATGGATTTTATTTCTAAGGATAATTTTCCTTGAAAAAAATGATAAAAAAAGGTGATTCACCAATGCAAAGTATATTAGACCTGATTCTTGAATTTATGCTTTCATAGGATTTTAACCACATGCATTGTTGTTGAAAATATCAAAATTCATTTTTCAAACAAAATTTCAACATTCTGGAAGTAGAGTATTGACTAGAACTTTTCATTTCTACAATTAGCGTAGTCTTTACATTCCTAGAACTAGTGTCAATCTTTACATTTGGATGAATAACAAATTAATTTCTACAATTAGAATAAAGTTTTCATTCGTGCAAAAAGAGTACAGCTCTCTCTTTTCATGCAATTTCTTTGTATGCCTTCATGTGATCCATTGCTTGAAGGTGGCATGAGTTGAAGTTGACATACTGTGCATATAGCATTGTCACCTAAGTTTTTATGAATGTCGAGTTGATAATTAAAGGTGGTAGTCTCCGGAATCTCAACATTCTTATTGAGATACTTAGTCTCGTGACCTTTTGGTGCCATTTTCAGGGAGGTATCTAAGTAGGTGTTGTTTCAACTTAGAAGTTTCCTTTATTTCTATTTTGTTTTTCATTAGTACTATTGGCTTGGAAAATTTGAAAAAAAGGGGGAAAATCCAAAACAAAAAAAAAACAAAACTAGTTATATTCTTTGGTGACTATTATCTTCCCTCTCTGACCATAGGGGAGTTAGAAAATCCTTTAGGTGAGCAACTTGAATTTTTTGAAGAACACATATGGGAGGGAGAGCCCATATCAACTATCTAAAACATGGTTGAAGATAGGAAGAATGAGTTATTTCCCATTCAAAAAACCAATAGAGAGTCTATGATGAAGAATATCAACCCCACTACCCTTCCACACTTCCATGGATTATCCTTTGAGGACGCTATCACATTTATGTTTGAGCTTTTTGTAGTTTGTAGGACTTGTGGCTATACCTATGATGAAAAAAAGCTAAATTTGTTTCCCTCCACCCTCAAATATGAATTCTTGTGATGGTTTAAGAGTCTACCTAGAGGCATCATCACTACTTGGGAACAAAAGAAACAAGCCTTTAATGATAAGTACATGTATTACTATAGATATAAGGAGACAAAAGAATAAATATTTAGGATGAACCTAGGGCCATAAGAGTCCTTCAAAGACTATGAGGAAAGGCTCCAACACAATTATAGGATGGATAACTATACCCTTAATCCTTGATCACTCAAACTTGTACTTCTTCGAGGGATTAGAGGGGATGTAATGGAGACCCTCAATATGTTTTCTAGTGGAGATACTTCCAGTTGACCTATGATGACATGAATACAATATTCAATAATAATTCAAGGGCTACTAGGAAAATGGGAAGGTCATTTTAAGGCCTTGTTAACTCTTCTCCATCCACCTCAACCATAAAACATGGGATAGGTAGTATATTGGAATATTTCAAGAGTGAAAAATTGCATACATTTTCCTTGGAGATGGACATTATGAAAATTAAAAGGGATCAAAACAAAGAAAAAAGGGGACTAGCCATATATTTCCCTAGATGCACAAATAGGCATCGTAGAAATGAGTTCCCACTGAAAACAATAGATTTTTTCTCTATCTATGAGGAAAACCATGCAACCGATAATGTCCCCCTCTTCTAGACCTAAAGGTTGTATGAAAAGGAGCAGATAATTGCTTGAAAAAAATATTTTTCATCACCAACAGGATGCCCCAATGTTCTCCACCATATCAATAGGGAATTTAAGGTGCATAATGTCCTCACAATTCAAATAAAAATGCACCTTTCCAGCCTTCATACCATCCAACTCATCCATCATGATCCATGACCTTTACTTTGTCCTACGATCCTCAATATCTCACTTATTCTATCAACCCACCTTTCTATCCACATCAACCTCACCCTCCTCAATGCGGAAACCATTCACAAGGATGGAGACCTCATACAACCCAATCTCCTGTCTTAATGTGTCTCAACCTTAGCCACAAATATCTCACAACAACCAACTTAAGCAGCCTGAACTACCTTCCCAACCCAATCTGAACCAAAACAATAAGCAGGAACTACAAGCTTAAAGTGGGGTAATATCTTATCTTGCTTATGTTGTGGAGATCCAAGAGATCAATATCTAGCCTGGGACGGTACTCTAGAATATTCACCCACCTTCTCCACGTGAAGGAATTGAAGAATAGAAGGAATATGGTACCCTTTAGGCCAATGTGCCTCCTTGTCCTAAGAGGTTGATCGAACCTCTTAGTTTCTGAAAAAAATATGCGGGAGGCAAGGTGAAATCTGGAATTTTCTACTTGAATTTTTTCCTATAATTCTCCTTCCTATGACCGGAAGTATAATTCCAACCTTCTCATCCCTGCCTTGAAACCCTAGGCTTCACAAAAAACAACCTCCATAAAAAAATTCTTTGATAATTTTGAGGATACAATTGTAGGAAACATGGGATGGGGTTTCAATATAATGGATCCCATAGACACTCACAAAATCCATAAACATCCTCCTTTCATCGATATCTTCCTATGGCACCAATGGGTGAGGTTTTTAGAAAAATTGAAAGGGTATGATGATGAGATAACCCAAGAATTTTCCATGAATGTTCACTCTCAAGGGGAAGACAACACCACCAATGTTTTTAGGGGGATTTTTATCCATGTGAATGTAGAAACCATTAGCATAATATTCACCATACCATTTGTGGTCAAATGGGGAAACGAAGATAGAATAGAAGGCACCATAACCAAGAAAAATAAAAATGTCTTCTTCCCCGAGGAGAATCACGTTGAAGACAATAATGGAGTAAGAAGGGAGAGCTTCCCTCACCCTTGGGATGAAGTGGACTATGACATCCTTCCTTACATATATTGTAAAATGAGTTTCAATGTTATATATACGTATCAAATTAGGATATTGTATGAGGTAGGGTTCAAAATATAATTTCCCATTCCAATGAGGCTCAAAAGGAATTGAGATAAATGATAAAAGGGGAGGAGAAAACAACGCAGAGGTAAATGAGCCCTTACACTAGTTCTTCTAGAAAATATTTGGAAGGTTCCAATCATAGTTAAAGAACAACATCAAAGGGAATTAGGCAGTCCAGATTCCACTTGAACACTTCCCAAGATAACCTCCTCAATATCATTTTTCACTCCATCCATCTCTCTACCTTACTCCATTATTAGGCACCCCACCTCAATTTTTCCTCAATCCTGTAGAAATTTCCTGTTTTCCCACCCCAGTTTTCAATTTCACCTTATTTCTCCTTTTAGTTAAATTCCCTTTCCCATATCCTTACATTCAACAACAGAAAAATAATTTTTTGCTGAAAACACAAATTCTGGAAAATTTACAGAATGCTAGAAAATGCAGAAATAAAAATCAGCAAGCTTAAAATAGCCATTCAACACATTTTAACACAGAGATTTTTGGTCAAGGTGACCCTGGAAAAACTCCCTACAACTCTTGGGGAAAACCAGTTTGAAAGCTCCTTTTTATTTCTAGAAAATGCTTTTACAGAGAGGTGAAATATATAGGAAAAATTCCAGCAAATTAATTACATACTTATCTAGTTTTCCGTGCTTGCCTCTGCCTTGGAAAATGTGCGAGAATAGAAAAATACTCAAAACAAAAATTATTACAGAAAACTTCCTTTCTCGAAAACTATGATGGCTTCCTCGAAAAGTGTGCCCAGCAAACTTGGAAATCGAGCCCTTTGTTGCTGTACTTTTTCTAAAAAATCGTGTTGCCTTTCTCCTTGAAAAATGTGCCACAAAATAGCTGTATGGACTGCTGTATGGACTACTGTCTCAGTTTTCATGCTGCTGTCTGGCTTTGCTGCCTCGATATTCGTGCAACCTCTTACTGCCTCAAAAACCATGCCCTCCTTGCTGTTGTACGGATTTGCTGGGTTTGCCTCTCCTTCACCTTCTCAAGCTCTTTTCAGAAAAAGTCTCCAACTCTCCTTCTCCTCCTCTGTCAATCTGCTCATGAAAGAATGAATGACCTTTTCCTCCTTTTCCTCCTTTAACCTAACCCTAAGTGAATTTTGGGGAATCCCTAAATCCAATGGCTAAAATAGATTAAGATCTAGGGCTGAGATTAAATGCTCATTTAAATCTCACTTTCTATTTTTTAATTGACCCACTTTAATAAAGACCCACTTAGTCATTTATTTCCAAAGTCACTTTTCCTTTCTAATTTTACATTGACTTTATTAAAGTCACTTTAAAATTAGACTTTAGTAACTTTATCACTTAAAGTCACTTTTAAATTAGATTTAACTTTATAACTTTATAAAGTCACTTTAGGAGAAAAATTAAATTCTTTTGGACACTTTTCCCTAGGCCAAATATCAAAGCCTTAGGGAACCACCTGTCCTTCGGTAACCAAATTTCAACACTCCCTCTTACCGAGGAAGGTGTTCCTCACCACACCCATCTCGTCTCTGAAGTAGACATGCTTGCCCCGTGGTAAGGCTTTGGTAAGAATATCTGCAACCTGATCATCAGTGGGAATATACTCAAGCTTCATAGCTCCTTTCTGAACATAGTCTCTGATGAAATGATATTTGATCCCGATATCCTTTGACTTGTCATGAAATACTGGATTCTCTGTGAGTTTAATGCAACTCATATTATCACAGTAAATCACTGAAGGTCTCAACGGCTGACCAAATAAGCCAAGCAACATCTTGCGAAGCCAGATGGCCTCACAAATAGCTAGATTGGTTGCCATATACTCTGCTTCCGCTGAACTCAATGCTACTGATTGCTGCTTTCGTCTGAATCATGACACCACTGCCGAACCAAACCTAAAACAACACCCTGAAGTGCTCTTCCTATCAGAAGCACAACCTGCCCAATCAGAATCAATGTAACTTGCCAATCTCACTCCATCCCACTACATGTAGTCTAGACCATAATCCACTGTCCCCTGCAAGTACCACAAAATGTGTTTTGCAGCCACCCAGTGAACCTTCCTAGGCTCAAACATAAACTGACTCATCATATTGACTGCAAAACAAATATCTGGCCTAGTGTTGACCAAATACATCAAGGAACCAATTAGCTATTTGTACAATGTGGGATCCACCAACTCGGAATCCGAAGCATGAAGCTTCTTCTAGTTGGTCATCATCGGTGTCGACATGGTTTACAATCCTCCATGTGGAATCTACCAAGGATATCCCCAATATACTTCCCCTGCCCCAGGAGGAAATGCCCCTCCTCCTTCCACACCTCCAAACCCAAAAATTAATGCATCAAGCCAATGTCCTTCATCTCAAACTCCACCACAAGATATCTCTTGCAGTGCTCTATGAGTCTCTCTGCACTTGTAATGACTAAGTCATCCACATACAACACCAGAACGAGAGGCTCCTCACCTATCACAATATAGTAAAGGTTCGAATCTGCCTCACTCTTTGTGAAACCCATCCCTTGCAAGTATGTATCTATCATGGAGTACCAAGCTCTCGAAGCTTGCTTCAAGCCATAAAGGGCCTTCTTCAGTCTTCACACATGGGACTCCTTCCCATGCACCTCAAAGCCCTATGGCTGCTCAATGTACACCTCCTCCTGTATGAAGCCATTGAGAAATGCAGTCTTCACATCCATCTGGTGGATCTTCCAACCCATCTCTGCTGCTATCGATATAATGTAGCGGATCCAAGTATATCGAGCCACGGGAGAAAAGGTCTCCTCATAATCAACTCCCTCTACCTAGGAGAACCCTCTAGCCACAAACCTCGCTTTGAATTTCTCAATGTTGCCATCTGCAGCATGCTTTACCTTGTAAAGCCATCTGGAAGTAACCACAGATTTTCCCTCAGGCCTCGGCACCACGTCCCAAACATCATTCTTCATGAAAGAAGAATACTCCTCCTGCATGGCCTCTCTCCAAACCTGCTGGCTAGTTTCCTCCTCATAGCTAGAAGGCTCAGAGTCAAGGATGCTAGTAGCCATTGCCATATAGCTAAAAAACCTCTCAGGTGGTCTACTCTCTCTGACCGACCTCTTAGGCCTAGCAACAAATGCGGCCTCTCTCAAGGTGTCCTGAAGCCACTTGGGCTTCCTCTTCCCTGAGCATACTTCTCCCATTAGAGAATGAAACTCCTCCTCCTCATCATCATCAGGAGCCTAAACTCCTGACTGTCTATTTGCTATCCTCCTGCCTGCACCTGAACCTGTAGAAGCTGAGGTACCGTGTGAACTGTTCATCAGTGGATTCCCTAGTGAACTGCTCTGCATGCTGTCCGAAGCACCACCCCTTTGACTCTGTGAGCCACTGCTCAGTGATGGACCTGACATTATCATAGATGTACCTCTGGATCCTCCTGATCCCTGCCCACTGGATCCCTGTGATTGACTCAGCTGCTGCTGAGGGTCTGGCTGATCTAGATACTCTAACTCCCGTGACCTCCTAAAGGCCCTATCCTCCTCAAACTTCACATCCCGCCTGACAACAACTTTCCTCTATGCAGGAATGTAAATCCAAGAGGCCTTTAAGGTCTCACTGTAGCCCACAAAGATACCCTTCTCTATGGTGGGCTCTAGTTTGGTCCTCTTCTCCTTGGGTATGTAGGAGTATGTGATACACCCAAAGATACGAAGATGACAAATATCAGGCTTCTTCCCAGAAAAAGACTCCTCCAGAGTCATATGCCCCAAGGCACGATGCGGACTCTTGTTTTGCAAATAAACAACAGTGTTGCAGGCCTCTACCCACAAAAACAATGGCAACCCCTGATCATGTAACATGGCTTTGGAAACCCCTCCAATGGATTCGTTCCTCCTCTCTACAACCCCATTCTGCTTGGGGTTGTTAGGAAAAGTGAACTCCCTCCTAATGCCTGCCTCCGCACAATAGTCAACAAACTCTCTAAGGGTGTACACTCCTCCATTTTCCGACCTCAGGGACTTGATCTTCTGACCTGTCTGTGTCTCCACAAGAGATTTGAACTCCTAAAACCGCTTGAAGACCTCACTCTTGGTCTTCAAGAAATAAATCCAGGTCCTCCTGGAGTGATAATCAATGAATAAAACATAGTACTCATATCCACTCAAGGAAACATGAGACATCCGACCGCTCACATCGGAATGAATCAAATCAAGTATCCCAGTCGCTCTGTTGTCACTGTTGGGAAAAGGGGATTTGGAAAACTTGCCCATCGCACATCCTCTGCAAGTATCAAAGTGATCAGTACTAAAATCTGGCACACCTGTAGTGATCTCCCACAAAGTCCTCAAGGCTCCATGATACATATGCCCCATCCTGCGGTGCCAAATCTCACACGGCTCAAAACTGCTAGCTTTGCTATCGGTACTACTGCTCAATGCCGAAAGGGGCTGAAATGCAAACTTGTACACCTTTGCATGGCATACACCTATCACTCTAGTTGAATCAGTTGGAGTGTCGCTGGGATACATCAGCACCTGTCCAACCCTGAACAGTATCTCATTTCCTCTGTCCTCCAAAGCTGAGACGGATATGAGGTTCTTCCTCATCCTTGGCACATAAAGAACATCTGACACCTTCAAGAGAGGTTTAGACTCCCTCTGAAATGTCAGTGTTCCCACACCGACTGCTCCAACAAGTTTTTCATCACCGAGTACTACCTCTATATCAGTGCCACTCTCTGAAAGCTCTGAGAAGTACTCACAAACTCCTATCATATGACGTGAAGCCCCACTATCCACATACCAGATACCTCAAGATGCTCCGCTAGTCGAGGGAAATGCATGCTCCCTCTGGACCTCTATGGCAGGTAATCCTGCACTAGAGGACTCACATGCAATGAACCCAAACTCCTGGTCAAAGCGATCTGCAAAGTCCTCAACCTCTGCTGATGCTGCCATGCTCTGGTTCTTCCCCTTCTTCTTCTTCTTCTCTGGACACACAACTGCATAGTGTCCCATCTTTTGATAATTCCAACACTTCACCATGGAATAGTCCTTATGTGTGTTACCCTGTTTACCTTTACCTTTACCTTTGCCCCCACCATTGCTTGTGGAAGCCTGCTTCTTGCCTTTGCCTTTCTTACCTCCTGCCAATAGTGCTACATCCTCATCCTGCTCAACTGGCTTGGCTACCCCAAGCTGAACTTTCCTGATCTTTGTCTGAATGAAATCATCCCAAAACCTCTCCCATGTGGGAAGGGTCTCATGTGCACAAACCCCATCAGCAAAGTTCATCCATGAACTGGGGAGGCCATTCACTGCTATCCGCACCAACTCAGTGGGTGGAATCACCTCTCCAATTGTTGCCAACTCATCTCTCACATTAGTAATCTTTGTGAGATAAACAGTTGCACTATCAGTCTTACCCATCTTAATGGTTTTCAGCTTCTCCTTCAAGACCATTTTCCTGTTCTCATTGGTACTTTGGTAGAGATTGGACAATGTTGTCCACATCTCATGAGCATTTCTCTTTCCTCTCACATGAGGAATGCAATAGTATTTGATTCCGTCTAGGATCAGTCTCTTACCCTTGTTGTTCTTTCTATTATATGCTTCCAACTGAACAGCGTCAGTAGGCACATTTACAAGTTGTTGTTGGGTATGAACCATGATATCCCAGACTTCTGCCTCCTCAACGATACTCTGCATTCTCTCCTTCCAAATACTGTAATTGGTATGCCCATCCAACCTATCCTCCACCTTCAATCCCAATGACGTCATGTTGTCCTAAAAATAAAAAATAGCACTGTTGTAGTAAAGATAAAAATTATGTTTGTGAAAAATCAGCTTGCTGGAATTTTCTGAGTGAAAAATCAGCAGGCTGTATTTTTCTCCTTGCTATCCCAAACTGCACTTTCAGCACTCAAGCTATGATACCATGTAGAAATTTCCTGTTTTCCCACCCCAATTTTAAGTTTTACATTATTTCTCCTTTTAGTTAAATGCCCTTTCCCATATCCTTACATTCAACAACAGAAAAATAATTTTTTGCTGAAAACACAAATTTTGGAAAATTTATAGAATGTTGGAAAATGCAGAAATAAAAATCAGCAAGCTTAAAACGACCATTCGACACATTTTAACACTAGAGTGACAACAGTTCAAGTGAAAATTTATGATCATTATGTTTTGATATCAAAGCAAGGCGTTGTATTTTCTGAAATATTTGTCTTTGAAATCAGAAATTTTGTTTAATGTAATAGAGATAGTGTCCCAATTGAAGGACAAATAGATACCAATAACTGTCTCATTTTGTATAACAAAGATTGTCTTATTCATATATATACATATATATAATAAAATATTTTTTAATTTATTCTATTGTGTTCTCCATTGTCACTTTGAAATGTAACACCACTGATTAAATTTATAGATGATTAAATATTATAATGAAGAGATGTGAAATGTGATTATATGATATAAAAAATTACAGAAACACAGTCATATATTATGCACAAATGGTGTATGTGCAAACACACTCACACAGAGATTTACATTCAGATTACTCTATTAAATAGATTTTCTGAGATCCAACTTATTCCTAAATTAGACAGAGAGAGGTTGAGGGAATTTCTCAACCATCAAACCAACTTATCAAATATGGAATGTAAGCATTAACTCCAACATCCCCCCTTAATGATTACATTACATAAAAATAACAAAATAATCAATCTTATCAGTATATGCTCCATCAAGTTGCCTCATAACCCTCGGAAATGTGTAGTTGGAAAGTTGGATTCCCGAGTTCGCTTCCTCAACTCCCGAATCAAGGACCTCCCGAAGTCAATTACTTGACAACATCCCAACCTGTCACATAACCTCATTAGGAGACCACTTCCACGTCTACCACTAACGAGGGATCCTTCCCTAGATCCACAACGGCCATACTATATGGACAACCATCCATATTGAGCCTTATTTCCACTCGATCTCTTCGAAAACAATTGATTGCAATCACTGAACTCCTAGTCATTCTATGGACGAGCTCCCATCCACCGAAATACATGGGTACTAACCATTGTACTCGCCAGTTATCTAGGGAAGCCATCTAGATATAGAATGTATCTAGAATCAGTTTTACAAAATAACCTCCTCTGATTTTAAATTCATCATGATTTAATTTACAAACAAATTATAATACTAATATTTCAACTACTCAACCCTACTATATCATGCCAGCAATTTACTTCTCACAACTCACAAAGTCGCGTCCCAGCAGATTTAATTCTCACAGTGCAAAACATCACGTCCATGTTGATCCAATGCCACATTTCTTACAAGAGAGATTGAGTATATTCGACCAAATTAAATCCATGCTTATGGTGTGCCTTTGCTGAGGACAACTAGACATATCTACGTACATTGTTAGTCTTCATGATTTCATAGTTTGCAGGCTACATTGACTATTTGTCTCAATGGATTTCTCCGCACTAGTCTCAACGTGTTTTTGATGCAGATATGTATCTCTCCACTTTACTTCACGCGCTCTAACTAGAGATAGCTGCAACTTTTCCATATAATCTGGCACCACTACCCCTGAAAACACCCTTTTCCTTGTTGTTCCATTTCCACGGCCATTCCCATATGAAACTTAGGTCAGCTATAGTCAACGTGTCAGCGGAACTGGACTGTAATAGCTCTTCAATGGTTCTGGAAAATTATTCACTGTCTCTAACGCCGAGCATCTCAAGCTCTCCAAATCATGAGCCAACTGTGCATCATGTGGTTGTGATTCCTTGGTTATAAGCCAAAACACTCGTTTGCCTAAAGAAATTGGCCTCAACTGGGTGACAAGAAGCTGTCAGGCCCGTTAGGTATTTCAATGGCAATATACAAATATCACAACTTTTCCAGCCTCGCAAAATCAAATTTTCTTTTTTAAGTCAATGTTATCCTCGCCATCTAATGAGGACCTATAGTTGTGTCAACGTTGACATCATCTATAGTTTCAGCATTTGCGAACAGAAACAATGAGTTGATAAAAAAACTACTGAAAAGACTGAAAATGCACCACTGCACAAACACAGTAGCAAGATGTAGAATTTAGAAATGATCGAGGCGCTAAAAAAGAGAAAAAAAATAATCACTCAACAAAGCACCGTACAGCTTCAAGATTTTTCTCACAACACAACACACCACACAGGCCTTTGATCCTGTCCTCTAATACCATGATAGAAATAGCTAAAATGACACAATTATAGAAACACAGTCATATATTATGCACAAATGGTGTATGTGCAAACACACTCACACACAGATTTACATTCAGATTACTCTATTAAATAGAGTTTCTGAGATCCAACTTATTCCTAAATTAGACAAAGAGAGGTTGAGAGAATTTCTCAACCATCAAACCAACTTCTCAAATAGGGAATGTAAGCATTAACTCCAACAGCTCGAGCAGTGACAACAGTTCAAGTGAAAAATTATGATCATTATGTTTTGATATCAAAGCAAGGCATTGTATTTTCTGAAATATTTGTCTCTGAAATCAGAAATTTTGTTTAATGTAATAGACATAGTGCCCCAATTGAAAGACAAAGAGATACCAATAATTGTCTCATTTTGTATGACAAATATTGTCTTATTCATATATATACATATATATAGTAATATATGTTTTAATTTATTCTATTGTGTTCTCCATTGTCACTTTCAAATGTAACACCACTGATTAAATTTATGGATGATTAAATATTATAATGAAGAGATGTGAAATGTGATTATATGGTATAAAAAATTAATCCAAACATCACATTCACATGCACTAATAAAATTTTAATTGATATGAATACTATTATAAGATATGTGTCGCCTTTTCATGAATAATGAATTTTAAAAAATGACAATAATTATAATATGGTATAACAAATTAATCCAAACATCACATTCAAATGAATTAATAAAAATTTAATTAATATGAATACTATTATAAGATATGTGTCAACTTTTGATGAATAATGAATTTAAAAAATCACAATAATTTCACTTTCACAGGTCGATGTTTCTAAAAAATAAAAAATGAACACCGGTGCATGTCAGTTACTGTACACCAGTGCGTTTGTATGATCTAGCTCACCGGTGCATTTCTACGATCTATGGGAACTGCACAAATACTAATACCAAGTATAACTCTCGATGATTTTCTATGATATTGTGCATTGATGTGTTTATGTGGGACTACTCACTGGTGGGTTTGTACAAGCTATGGGCACCGCAAAAATACCAATACGAATTAGAAAAATTGGTGCATTTGAGTGAAACTGTGCACAAGTGTGTTTATGTCAGAATAATCACCAGTGCATTTGTATGACCTATGGGCACCACATAATTACCAATATGATTTATAAAAATTAGTGTGTGTTTTTTATACTGCGCACCGGTGCATTTCTATAATACTACAAATCGGTGTGTTGATACGACCTATGGGCACCGACAAATCCCAATGCCAATTAGGATGGCCTAGTGCATCGTATCACCTATAGTGTGCCCGGTGCAGTTTTATACCTTTACGACCCACTGCATGCACCTTAGGAGTCCTTGGGCCAACCGTATAGATGATACGCGCTGGTGCATTGACACCTGAGTAGTGCACCAATGAAAAAAAATCTGTAATAACCTCTAGCTACTTAGATGTTTTAATTGTGTTGAAGTTCCATTAGAAGCTCTCCTAAAACCTCCGTTACTAAAAATGGATGTCGTAGAAAATAGTTTTTTTGACAATTTTGGCCAATTTTATAACACTAAAAACCTCCTTTAAAACCTCCTCTAGAGGGTCTTTTCCTTGTAGTGTTAACAACATAATCAAATGGAATAAGATGATCCCATTATCATAGAAGATAATTCTAACTGAATATTCATAAATATATTTGGATCCTCTCTAGTTTTGGTATGTCCTGAAGGGAATGTTTGACAAGAGAGGAACTAGAAGAAGTTATAAAAATGGTATCTATGGGGAAAGTAAAGGATATAAAAATCCTCTAAGTAGAACTCCTCGAATCATGACTATAATATATCAGCCACACTTATCAGAAATATTCAATGAAATGATCTCAAAAGGCCATTCAAGTTCTAGCATTTTGGACAACAAGTCTCATTATATAAATTTCCAAAGGAAGGGAGAAGAAGAACCTAGGGAAAAACAAGACAATAATGATTGACTTAGTTTTTGTTGAACCAATAGAAATAATTATAGGAAGAAAATTTGGAAAATAGGTAAAAGATGAGGGGAAAAGGGGTTTAGGAAAAGATATATTTTATCCCAAGAACTTTATTTTTTATAACCGTATCAACTTAATATACATGATAGAGAACATTTCAGACTATGAAGATGAAGAATCTTAGTGTTTCTTCACGAACATGGGATTTGACATATAACATGTGACATTAAAAGGAGAGAAGGTGCTTACCCACATATGACATGATAGTAACATCATAGTGTTCACCCAACATATGAAATGATAGGAAGATCATATTCCCTTCAATTAAAGGAAATATGTTAATAATGGAAAAACCACATAGAGAACCCTTCACTTCCAATTTCATTTCAGGCAAACAAAATACGATGTACAAAGATTTTCTATACACCAGGTCCTTAGTGATAACCTGAGACCATTTTCTTAGGACATTGAAAATAAACAACATAAGAGAACTTATAAATTGACATAAGTTTCAAAAAGTTAAGTTAAGAAATGCACAACAATGATTGCAAACATTGGGCAGAGTACTCTCTAAGTAGAGTGTGCCTCAATTACATATCGATATTATTTTGAAAAGGGAGCATAGCATATAAGTTTGATAAAATGCATATAAAGAATTGCAAAGACCAATTGGATTACAATTAGATTTTGGTATCTCCTCAAATTGTGCCATAAATAGTCATTATAGAAACACCAAGAACACCTTTATTTAGTCAAATTCCTTACTTCAGTAGGCCTTGCATCGCAAAACCCTGTGGTATATAACATCTAGTTTGCTTCATCCTAGACATGGCTCAATCCATCACTGTAATATGGGAAGCCTTTGATGCCCTGCATGCCTACCCTTACGTCGCCCCATAGCCACCCTCTCAACCAACTTTTCTATTAGTCACCGAATGGCCCCTCCCCAACCCAAATTACCACCTGTGGCATAGTCTGTAATGGATTGGTGTTGTAGGAGACTATATCAACCTCAAGTGTGTAGGCATCCTCAATGAGGTCCTAGAACGTCAAGCTCAAGCTCTTGCTGTTTCTTTGGATAGGATTAATGATAAATTTGAGAGTGTAAGGGTGGCCCATGAAAATAGATGGAAAGTCGCTTTCTAAAAAAGCATCGGGCGAGGATCAGTGGAGATTTGCGAGGGATACAAATAACCTCTGGTTTCTTCCAAATTTGGCGAGCATCTGGAATAACCAGTGAATTAAAACTTTACTGCACTCCAATTGGTGCATTAATATTTGCAGCATTAATTCTTTGAGTAAAAAATAATTTAATTTAATCTCTGCATAGAGTTCATACAATCATTGTAAAAAGGGCTATTTTTGGAGTGCTTCATGAATTATTTTGAACATTTCATGTAGAATGTAGTCTATCTATTATAATGCATAGCAATAATTTCTATTTCATTGAAGTACAATGTAATGTGAGTGTCTACCCAAAGTGTGCCCTAGATAAAATTTATTAAAGTTCTTTTTATATGGTGCGATGTGTTGTCATAAATATCTACTTTCGTAATCAAATGAGTTTTTTTAGTTCTTTTAGATATTTCAGACAATTACTAATGTGGTAATTGTTATAGATATGGATTTAGTGAAACAAAATGTGACTAGGTCATGAATGTTGAATTACAAGCTATATAAAAGGTTAGGCTAAGTTTTGAGGAAAGCTAAAATATTTTATGCAATCAATGAATAAAAAACTGAAATTTTACTGAATAAACACTTGTTGCATCAAATGATACTCTTCTAGTAAATGGTTAATCATAATGTATGTTGGAAGGTCAAGGTTGATCTAGGTGGATATTGATGGCCACTCACCTATTCCACATGGACCCCCACCATTGTTTCTTTCTTTCTTTCAGTTTCCTTAGTTGTATCATAGTTTACTATTCTTGGAATTTTCTCGAGTTGTGAACTTTCAGAGCCATTTTGAGGTGGTAAACAATTTTTTTTTTTTTTTAAATAGCAAAGAAATAGTATTTTCCTATGTTTGTAGTCAAAATTTGTATTCCTCCGACAAATATTTTTAACGAGGTATTTCACACGTCAGACGAAGATCATATGCCAACGTTCTGACCCTCAGAAGTTAATGTACCAATTTACCCCAACGGGGCCCACAATTTTGGCGATTCATCTCCTAGGTTTAGGTTTTGGATTTTTATGGTTTTCCATTGTTTGTCAATAAAAAATTGGCCCTTGAGCCTCATTTTAAGAAATTTCATTGTATTTTTTGAAAGTATGTTAGTTGATATGTGTATTATGCATGGTTGCTAGCATAAATGGGGAAAGTGTATGAGATAATAGGAGAGATAAGGAAAGCCAAATAATTATATTAGATCATAACTTTAAAATAGATGTATAGTACATGCCTAACAGATTCACCTCCACTGATAATTCCTTCACTATTATTTTTTTGATACATTTACCTTGCTCCTCATCTTGTATATTTTGAGTCCTAACAGTCCTTTGTTTGTATTTTTTTACATTATCCTGTTATCCGTTTGACAGTTAAATGTTACAATTATTTTTCTTTTTCTCTGTGAAGAATTATCCTCCTCAAAGCCATATTAATGAATTTAGTTTTCGCGGTAAAACGACACTCAGAGGGAAAAAAATCATACAAAAGTAAGACAATGAAATGAATTTTTTAAATTAGTATCTTCAATAAGAACTACACTATCTTTATTCACGCTATAAAAATATGTTCATATTACATGATGTAAACTTCATAAGACAATAAAATAATCGTGTATGATATTTATACTTCATAACTTACTTTACATTGGTTAAAATAATTCTATTGCCTCGAAATAGCACTTTACCATACTCAGTTAATTGTATCTATTATTAATTGTGAATAATATTGTAGCGTTGACATGAACATCCCTCCAATACCTCCTCAAAAAACCATTCCTTGTTCCCTCTTCACTTATTATGTTGATATTTTATTTTCTTCTAGTCTTGAATTAGCAAAATTCAAGGCTCAAACGTAATATATAATTGCTCTAAAATATTTTCATAAGCATCATCAATGAATCAATCATTGAGCTAATATAGGTTCAAGTGTTCCTTTACAACTTCCACGAAAAGGCTAGATGTATTACAAGCATTTATATCTTACCATTGATGTTAAATATATTCATCATAGATGACATGCACAAAATACCTTAAGTTCTTAGCCAATTTTGGAAGTCTAATCACATGAGAACACTCCTTCATATCAAGTTATATTAATATGGATAATTTCCCCAATTGATCTAGGAACTGTTTTAGTTTCATAGACAATGAAATATCAAGGGATTGAATTTTTCGAACTTTAAAAATTAAACATAGTATTTCTTCTAAACTTTGACATGCATACAACTTGATAATTTTTTAGTGAGATTAGATCTCCCATATCATTGGATAACTGATGAAGATCATGGCAATTTATGATAGACAACTGTTGAAGGGAAGTCATATTATATATACTGAAAGGCAGTTCCTGAAAAGTTCTACAATGATAAATAATGAACTTGAGACGGATGGGGAAATACAAAAAAAACTATCTATATCATATGGTCACATTTCCACAACCCTCATAAAGAATCAACAATAGCTTCTATATTTTTTGCTAGGATTGAAAGTTTTTTTGAAGGGGAGGAAAAATTACTATCTCTAACTGAACAACTTTTAGCCGAATTAATAAAGACTAGATTGATATGCCGTGAAGTGTAGCATACTTAAAATTATGACTGAAAATTATCATAACCCTAAATTTATGCACTAATTTCATAAATGGTGCAAGAACATATTCACTTGTAGAAAAGTTTAAGATAAGAGTCTTGGAAATTGGAAAATTCATATGACACCAATCAATCTTCTTCATTAGACCTGAACATATAATAATCCGGAAACCAACACATTTAGAAAAAAATGATGTGTTTTTTGAATATAAGAGATTACAAGATTTCTTTTCATGTGAGGTAGTTCAATATTGAGAAATGGTAAAAAAACGACTAGGTCAGAAGAAAAAAATATGCACCAAACTTGTGTGAAAGGAAAAAATATTAGCATAAAATGTACTACTTTTTATCTTCAATGATTTTTAATATGTCACGATTCTTTTCAAATTTATTCCTTATGGTGTTTCCTTTGCACCATTTCGTGCAATTGCTAGTTTTAAACCTAAATAAAGCTAGGTATAATTTAACTATAAAACTAAAAAAAACTATATTAAGACATGTAAATATTGTACAATGTAGGCATACACACATGCATAATAATTTTTAAAAATATATCTAAGATTAATCATCCAATACACAAATTCAAAATATATTATGATAGATTTCAATGTTCCCGGAGTTACTCTTACATTTTAAGGGAGCGGATTCTTGTTTGTGTTCACAACTTGTTGTTCAAATTATCTTTGGTAACAATCGATTCCTTAATTAGTAATGATAATAATAATAACCATAGTAATAATTTTGAACAATAATGATATTGATTAATTTGTCAATACAAATATGAATTTGGTATATTGTGATTTGTAAAGTGCAATGTTGAATATTTTACAATAGTGCTCCACAATATACAAAGTTATCTCACACTATTTGGAATTAATGATATTTTTTATTTCATTTGAGAGCATTTATATAGTTACATAGATTAACATGTATTCCCAATATATTTTCATTTTAAGTAATTCCTTATACTTGTTGTGTATTGAAAATGTGCTTTTATACTCATACTTATCAAAGTTTTTTTATTTATTACAACATAAATTCATCCATTTGAATAATGAATTGGTATATATACACATAATAAATTAATGTGGATATAAATTTGGTATCAATTTTAAGTAAATTGAATAATTACTTTTATAATAATGACAATATATTTAATAATATTATTTTACACTTAAAATTCATATGTAATGTATCATTTTATTTATATGAGCGTAGATCCATCTTACTTTCAGATAGGGTCAAGAATGGTCAAATCACTCAAGGTGAAAAAGAGGTTTGTAGCTTGAGATATTTGACCATATTTGATCTCTCTCGACACTTAAGATATCTTGAGTTAAGATGAATCTATATTGGTAGCTAGGAGAACCAAGTTTCTTATTTAATATTATCTTAAAATAAAATAAAACTAAAATCATAATAATTTTTTCGTAAATGAAATGCTTATATATTTTTGATATTAAAAAAAATAGATTACAAGGTCATGACTTTTAAGTATTCGAATCTTCCTTGCAATTTTAATATTGAGCATGAGGGCTCAATCCAAACCCTCAAGTGACTTCTCCATGTAAAAAATGTGAGTTATCCATGTAACAAAAATTGCAGTCCCTTTGCAACTAATTTTTTTTCCAAAAAAATCCCAATATCTAGACACATTTACATTCCATTATTCATTATTTTTATTTTAGCTTAGTGTGAATTCTTGATTTTCATAGAGAAATGATTTTTCCTTTCTTGTCAAGTTCTGTCCAATATGTGTTTTTTGGAGATTTTGACAAGTCATTCCAACACAAATGCACATTGTTGTTCTTGAAGTCTTTCTCATCCAAGTGATTTTTCCAAGAAGATCCCTTTCCAACATTATTCCTTGTGGTTTCTGGAGGGGATCTATTTTCATTAAGGGTTTTCTTCTTTTCCAATTTTGTTAAGTTCGGATAATTTTCACTGTCATGCGAGTGTTCTTGATTGAATTTTTTTGTCTCTGATGCACTTTATTTGGTAGCAATTGTTTCTATATTCTCATCCTTTCTTATCTTGAGACACTTTCTCTTTGTATACCATATAGTAATCGTTTTGAGCTCCTTCCCACCATTTATACCTTTAATGTGTTTTTTGATATTTTTTCCTTTGAATCTTGGGGGAGTTTTCTACTACATACCATGTTTCATAACACACCCTACACTGGAATGAAACATTTTTGTTGTCAAGCTTTTGGGCCCTCACAAAATTTGGGTATGTCAAATTAATATTAGTGGGAAAACCCTTATTGAAGTCCATATCCACAAAATTTTGAGCATAATATGTTTTATAATAATTTATTTTATTTAATATGGAACAATAAAATTTCTTAAGATCATTCCAAATAAAAGATACAATTGTATGTAAGGGTAGGTTCAACATCCTTACCAAAACTGCAATTGTGGAGATGGATGTCATTACTAAAATAAAGAGGCAGACGAAGATTACAGAGAAGATACCAAAACTACCCTAGAACCGTGATATAGATTCAAAAAATGGCCTTATTATCCTCAATATTGTAAAAACAATAGCAAAGAAACCCTGAGCCAAGGGATGAATATTCATATCATTCATTAAATGAGGTTTCCATGACTTACAGATCCTTCTATGCAGATCCATCAACCATGGCCAAAATCCATTAAACCTGAAAATCAAACCTTGCTCTGAAAAAATCTTTTCACATTTGAGAACTTCTTCATCCAAAGGAAAATTGTGGGAAGGAAATTTTTGAACCACTAGCAGGCTAGATCCAGATTTCAAAATGGAACTATATGAAACTAGGGAAGAGCTTGCTTGTCCAACAACCATTCATGAAAAATATATTTTCTTCATTGTTGCATAGCTAAGATTCACTGTTTATAATATTTCCACAAATATTTTCAAATAAAACCACTTAATATGAGAATAGATCGACCGAGTAAGACAAAAACTGTTGAAAATGGAAACAAGGAATCTTGAAAATGGCACCACGAAAGATTCTAATTTAATTTCCTCTAGAATTAAATTATAATAAAATTGGAATTTCACATCTCATGACAACTTGTATGACCTAAATAAGTCATTTACTTCAATTTGAGGGTCTAATTTTATTCATGTAAAGTGGTTCCTACTTTGTAGGAGCCATGACTAAGTTTATTTTGACTTGTATATAATTAATTCAGTTTGTCTAAGTTAAAGTCAATTTAACTAGTTCTAACTGTTGGAGGAGCTACTGAAAGGTCCAAGTGTGGAAGTGTAACTTGAACCACATTCAATGATCAACCATAGAAATAATATATCTACTATAAATAACTCATGCATCTATGAGTTGAGAGTTAAACAGATGAGTTTGATTTCAAGGGCAGTGTACTATCAGTTGTATAATTGTCCAAATTAAAAGAGGAGGTTTTGCACACAGTGAGAGGAAGAGCCTAGATGGATTGTGTAGTATTTGATGGGGATTTCCCTAATTAAAAGAGGATTATTACACAAGGAAACAACATATGGAAACAGGGACTTCAGAAAGCCAAAATTTGGTCAAGTATTGGTGTAAGCTTGTTTATGAAGCAATGAGACATATAGAGATAACAAAGAGGTTTCTTAGGCTTGATAAAAGCATTGCAATTTTCTGATATTTTTTTACTAATGAAATATACATATAACATGGTTTTTAACTATGGCTTTTGACACAAAGTTTTTTTGTAATGTGTTGATTGAATTATTTCTCTTGTATTCTTCATGATTTCAAGATAGTTTAAATTTGTTTCCACAATCATTACAGTATATTCATGTCTATTTTTTTAGAAAATTACAATTATTAGTTTGAATGTACAAGAAATTATTACATGGTATCGTAGATGAAATCATTATAGAAGAGAATAATATGAGTTTATTTAGTGTAAGTGGATCAAATTTACAATATCTTTCTTCAGGGTATGCCCTTGAGAGAAGGTTTAATTGCATAGCTTGGGAGGACAGGATGGAAGTAGTATTGGAAGATAATGGGTTGAAGGAGTTCATATAAAATGTTATTCCTAAGCCTCCAGAAGTTGATGCTCAAGATCTAGCGAACTAGAAGAAGAATATAGAAAAGGTGAGAAGTATCCAATTGGAAGGTGTTTGAGATAATATTGTCGCGAAAATCCACAAAAAGGGAAGTCCATATGCAATGTGGAAGGCATTGAAAAATGTTTCTCAGAAAAACAATGACCATATTAAACTAGCACTAAAGGACAAGCTTAGGAAAATCAATATGGATAAGGGTGACACAATACCAAAATACTTCACCAAGCTCACCCAATGTCGGGATGAGCTTGGAACTGTTGGTGTTACAGTTTTCGAAGACGATATGGTCATCCTAGCACTTATAGGTCTTCCCAACAGCTCGCACAACTACCAAGATTTAGGAAATGGGAGTTAGAAGGTACCAGAGTGGGAGTGTTTATGGTCTGACTTGGTGCAATAAGAGATAAGGTGGAACACCAAAGATGGGACCTCATCCAAAGAAGTGGAAGGGGATTTTCCATTATCCATTAAGGAAAAAAAATCCAAGGGAAATAAGTCCCAAGGCGAGTATGAAAAGAAGAAAAACTTATCCATGTAAAGTGATTTCACTTTCACAAGTTTGATAACTATGCCAAGAAATGTCCACAAAGGAAGGCAAGTAAGAAGGTTCCTATAGTACCAGTAGTAGGTGAAGCTCTAGCTGCAAAATTCGAGCTTGATTTTACTCTCATTGCATGCATGATAATAATAGTAATGGGAAACATGTGGTATCCCAAGAACAGTTCCTTGGTTTGTATGACATGGAATAAAGATCTCTTTGCTAACTTGGAGGCGAAAGACCTTAAGAAAAACATAGAGTTTGAAGATGATGGGGGGTATAAACTAATCGATATCTATAAAATTACTTTCGAGAGGGAGTTTGGATCTCCCTCTCAGACTCAAATATGTGATGTATGTTCCATGAGTAAATCATAATCTTGTTTCGTAGCGGTATTGGAAGATCATGGATATGATGTGATATTTAGCAAAGAAAAGGTTTTCCTTAGACACATATTCACAGGACAGATGAAGAAGATCAATGTGTGATTCAAGAACCTATATTCACTTGAGGTACAAGATGCATGAAAATCCTTGAGGAGAAAGGAAACGGTTAGAGACTTGGTGATTGAGAGGGAGCATGAATTACCTCTCAACATGCAGCCTTAGAAGTAGTCTCAACAAGGTGTAGAGAAACCATAATTGGAGAAGCAGAGAGGCGGTCGAGTGGAGACATCAACTAGAGTAGAGACCTATTGTAGGGTGGAATTTTTAACCAAGTGGTAAAAAGGAGTACATGAAACCATGCCTATAGGTGAGAAGTAGGGTGATGTGAAGAAATAGTCCCAATAATGAAAAAAATTGGGTAAGATCCATTGAGGTTTTTTTGGTCTCGTGGATGATTAACTTGCTATGAGGGCCCACAGTATTCAGTAGTAGGAGGATCAATGGAATTCATATGACGAGAAGTGCAGAAAAGTGTTGAAATTAAAGCAGGAGGCTCAATAGCAGAGTCAGAAGAAGCACAATTTTCCTAGTAGACAGTTGCAAACACAATTGATTCAATTTGTTTATTTTTTATGCTTTTCAGTTGTCGATGTTGTAAATGAAAAAAATAAAATAAGAAGTGTTACATGCATAACATTATAAAGGTATTGGATGAGAATATATGTGAATCCATTTCTTGTTAAGAGGGAATGTTTGAAATGGAAACAAGAAATCTTGAAAATGACACTAAAAGAAATTCAAATTTAATTTCCCCTCGAAATAAATTATAATAAAATTTCAATTCGACATATCATGACAACTTGTATGAGTTGACTAAGTTATTTTGACTTATTTGGTTGAATTAATTCAAGTTGAGGGTCTAAATTGAGTCCTGTAGAGTGGTTCCTACTTTTTAGGAGCCATCGTTGAGTTTATTTTGAGTTGTAATTAATTAATTCAATTTATCTCATCTAAAGTCAGTTTAACTCGTTTCAACTATTGGAGGAACTGGTGGAAGGTGAAAGTGTTGAAGTGGAACTCGAACCACACTTAATGATCGACCAAAGAAATTATAGATTAGCCATAAATAACTCATTTATGTGTGAACTCAGAGTTTCCTAGTTGAGATTGGAGTTCAAGGCCAATGTAGTATCAATTGTATATTCATCCAAATCATATAGGTGGTTCATGGAGTTAGATGAAGGTCCTTGATGGATTGCGCAATATTATATATGGATTTCCCTAATTAACAAGGGATAATTACCTAAGGAAATAACACAAGAAAATAACGACTTGGGAAAGCTAAAATTTGGCTAAGCATTGGCCTAAGTTTGTCGAGGAAGCACTGAGATAGATATAGATAGTGTAGGGATTTCTGAGGCTTGAGAAGAGAATTGTAATATTCTCATATGTTCTTACTAATGCAATATACAACTAGTGGGGTTTTTAGTTGTGGATTTCCCTAGAAAATATTTGTGTAATCTGTTGATTGAATTCTTTCTCTTGTATGCTTCATGATTTCATGATCATTTAAATTGGTTTGCATAATTGGTAGAGTAGATTCCAGTGTATCATTTTAGAAAATTACAATTAGCAGTTTGAATCTAGAAGGAATTTACAAATTCCTAGCGAGTGCAACGGTTTTCAAAGCTTCGTCCATATACTCAGATCTATTTTTAAACTTAATTAAACTAGTTTTTATTAATAAATTGATCATTTTTTGAAAATTAGTGAGGATGCAAGTCAATACCAACAAAACAAAAATAATTATTTTCTCAAATAAAAGGAAGCAAAACCAACATGTATTCTTGTTTGAAGGAAATATTATTGAAGAAGTAAATGAATAGAAGTACATCAAGATTTATTTCAACAACAAACCTAATTGGGGGGACTACAAAAAGAAGAGAATATTACGAGGGTGGAGAACATTATATGCTCTTTAAAACGGACATAGAGAGGGATATTTATGGAATTTGAAAATGATTAAAGTTATTTTTGAGCTCCTAGTTTGTCAAGTGATATTATATGCGTGTAAACTATGGGCTAGCATCATTCTTGTCTCAAAATGGAAGAAAATTGAGAAAATCCATAAATGCTTGATCATGAGAAAGTTAAAAATAAAAGTTTTCGTTCCTTATTAGGTAACGATTAGTGAAATAGGAGTAGCTCCAATCGAAGAAATGTCTACGGTGTGTCCCATAAGGTACCTAAAAAGAGTCGAGAAAATGGGAGTAGCTAGATGGCCTAAAGTTATCTTCAACGAAGATACAAGTGAAAGAAAGAAATCATGGATGAAAAAAAACAACAAATGGATGAAAAAATAGAATATTTACCTCCATGCTTGTCCCACGCATAGTGAGGAGTTAAAAACTTTTGTTATCAAAAAGTTCAGTAAATATATATGGGGAAAGGAGTTGGGAAAAAAAAATAAGTACTTTTCTTAGGAATTCAATCCCACTAGTGACATCCAAAAAAATTAGTGCATTGGAGCTAGCTTTCCATCTCGCATCAACTTCAGTGCCAAATGGGTAGGTGGAAAAGACCTAAATAAGCTTGGGAAAAATGGGTGTGTAATTTTTGCACTTCTCGTGTAGTGGAATAGGAAAAACATTTCATTTTGGAATGTCATGCATTCAAAGATACTAAAGACAATTACAACAGTATATTAACATCAGTTTCATGGCATTGTATTTTCAGGGACACTTAGAAGGTTGGGTCACGTACTATAGACTCTTAGAAGGTTGGATCAACTCATCTTTAATTTGAGTAATAAAAATATTGAATTGAAAAAATCCAAAAGAAGGGAGGCTCTATGTCCCATATACTATTTTTTGTCTACTAGAAGTTCAAATTTCATTTATTCATTCATAAGATTTAATATTAAAATAATTAAATTATTAAAAAATATAAAGAAAAATAATTTTACTGTTGTATAAACACACTTATTATATATTTTAAATCATTTAATAATTTTTAATTGCACGTAGAGGCACTCTACAACCCAGTATGGAAACGATTAAACATGTAAACACATAAACATCTAAAGGTAAACTTAAATATAAACATAAAGTTAATGTTTAACATTAATATTCAACCTAGTATCGGGGTAGATCTCACCTAAAAACGTAAACAATTAAACATAAACAGGTAAACAACTTACATGTTTAACATTTAACATTTTTAATCTAATGTCGGCCTATTTAAAAATCAATCCAATTATTATTATTTATAAGCACAATATAAATTTAAAATATAAGGATTTTTACTAACACTCACAAATATAAATAAACTAGAGGTATGGTAAAGGTGCCCATCTGATCTTGATAAGCAACTTAGACTTCTTAAGGATTTCTACTCTACCATGGGTATGACTGTTAACACTGACAAGAAAAAAGTTATGATTATCAAATCCAAGAAGGACACTTATGCTAATTTCATGTATGAAAATAGTAACTTGGAGGAAGTGTCTTCTTACAAGTACCTGGGAATTGATATTCATCACAAGACAACTGGAAGTATAGGCTTCAGAAAAGGATAAAAGGGGGGTGGAAAGCTTATTTTGGTCTTGAAAATAATTGTAAAATGGAAAACCTCGTAATTTGAAATAGAAAGAAGTTCCTCTTTGAAAATTTAGTCACTCCTGTTATCTTATATGGATGTGAAGTGTGGGGTTGCAGCATCTCTAGAGAATCCTGGAGAAAGATTGAGCAAATCCAGAAGAATTTTATAACTTATAACCTTAAAATTAAAAGCAATACACCCTATCATATTCTCCTTATAGAAGTGGGTATTTCCCCTATCGAGAGCCTAGCTATGAATAGGCTTCTGTTGTACAAGCACAAGATCAATAGCATAGGAGACCATAGACGTCTTAAGCTAGTTTTAAATTCCAGCCAAAGCCACCTAAGTCTTAAACGAGGTTGGTATAAAGACACCAGGGCCTGGTTAAACCATTGGGAAATCGATGAGAATTTTGCAATGCAAAACATTAATAACATTAAAAAAATTGTTACTTCTAAGTTCAAAGAAAAAATGTGGTGTGAGAAAGATCTAGTAGCTAAAATAAAATTAAGATATTATAAGGAGGTCATCAACCCCACCCTAGAAGATCAAAAATATCTCTCTATTTTAACTAGCTCAAAAAAGAAAATTAATATAGCCAAGATTAGAACAAACTCTCATGAGCTTCATAGTGAAACATGTCCTTGGACAGTTCCTAAAACACCATGGATGGAAATAATCTGCCATATCTGTGAGAATATGAACATCGAGGATGAAAATCACTTCCTCTTAGAGTGCCCCAAGGACAACCACATTAGAGTTCCATTTCGTAATCTTTGTTACAATACTGACCTTCCTAGCCTTCTAAGGTGTCAAAATTATAGTGAGCTCGGGAGGCTTCTCTCCAAGCTTTTTGAGTATAGGAATAAAATCTTAAATCAAACTAAATAACTCTTTTCTTTAGGTCTAATAGACCAAATATTGGTCTGAGTGAACGTTAACCATCATCGTCATCATCATCATCAAATAAATAAAAATATAAATAAACTAAAGGTATGTTAAATAGATAAACCCTCTTTTTATATTTACTCCATAAATCTCTTTATATTTAAAAAAACTAAAAAAAGTGGTTTTATGTAGGTGAACTTAATCGTAAAAATACCATTTTAATAGTATGGGCTAAATACCATCGGCCAAATACCATATTTATAAAAGAGGTATAAAGAGGTATGTTAAATAGATAAAAATATATCAAATATGATTACAAATAAGCATCTAATTAAATACTAAGCCTATGGGCCAAATACCATGGTAGATAAAAGATGTATGGTAAATAAATAAAATATAAATAAACAAGACGTATGGTAAATAAATTAAATTTAATAATTTTGGATCGAGAAAGTTTGTATTTGAATACACTACATGGATTAACTATCTCATGTAAAAAATTAATGTAATTTTTAATATTTAACATCTAATCTAATTAATTTAATGTCGGAATTGATCAAAAATCACTTCTTCACTACATATATAAATTTAGCAAGGCCAAGAGAAAAATAATTTGTGAGAAAAGATTTCACGAGCTTCGCGAAGTGGAAAATAAAATTTGTGGAAGAGGATCTCAATTTGAGTACGAAGTTGGATTGATTTTTAGGTTTGATTTCTATTGCCCTTGCATTTTATTTTATTTTCTAACTTTTTGTTTTTACTTTTTCATCTATTTGACTTTATAGATATCATTCTTGAATCACTCTTACCATCAAATTCGGATGATTTAAATTCTGCCTTGGGTAAAACCTTATCCTACTTTTAAAAATTTATTTCTAAATATGTAAAAAACCACCAAAACCCATTTAACTCACACTCTATAAGTCACACATTTAATCCTTAACTAAGCTGCTTAATAGATCCAAAATTAAAATGGTTAGTCAACTTACTCTTCTTACTAATCGGGGACATATCTCTATATATATAAACTGATTCTTCAATTTGTATTTACAACCCATTTCGACTTCTAGGTTCAAAACAAAGCACGCGAGTCGGTAGGAGGCCAATAAAAGCGAGGGTTCAAACTTAGCCAAAGTCAATCTATTGTAAACTCTCTGCATGTACAATCCATGACAGTTGGTGAAGATTGTAAATATGTTTTCGAACTTGCTATTTATGATCCATATATCTCAAAGGGTTTTTTATTTGAGATTTCCCATAAAATTGACTTTGGGGATTTTGTGATATTGTGAAATACTCTAATGTTCAGGGTTTTCGGATATTTGAGCTTTTCCTTAATTTTGATTTTAGAGTATAAGATATTGTGAAATAGTCTCATGTGCTTTTCCTTAATTTGGAGTTCTGTTTTTTCGGATATTGTGAAATAGTCTCCTGGTCAAATCCGATTCATTAATCACAACTGTTCAAATGATCACCACATGTATATAAATGGTTTTTTTCTCTTCCTTGTGGCTTTCCGTTATTTGCATCTCCTTTGTGATTTAGAGTGTCAACATTTTTAGTGTGTTTGAAAGTTTCGTCGATCTGCATACCTAGTGACTATTAGGCTTAAACTGTCTTCTTTAGCGTCTTGAAGTAGAAAGGTCAAAGACACATTTTCTTTTACATAAATACTTATATTTTATTCTATATGACATTATTATATTTTATTTTATTTTGTATCTGTTACAGATATGTGCTTCTCGCTGACCTATCTTTTAGCAGTGAGTACCAGAAACATTTGAACCATACCCTAACAAATATAATTTGGATATGGATTACACTGTATCGGAATCTGACAAGCCAATGAAAAAGCCATCGTATCAAACTACTTCGGCAGCCCAGTTTCAAGCAAGCAATGAGGTGGGAGTGAAGGTAGAAGTAATGATGCCCAAATCATCAAAAAAGAGGCAGAGGAAGAATGTGAATTCTGAGAAGAAAGGTGACAGCTCCAACTCTCTGTCAAGTGGTCGTCCAGAATGTTCATTGCTTTCTAAAATAGAGGAGGAATATCGAGCTTTGAGGCGTGATTATTTGATTCTAGAGGAAGAACACACAACTCTCATTGATGAGGTGACAGAGGTAGAAAGGAACATCGAAATGCTGGAAGCGGAGAAGAACCCACTTTTGGATAAGTTGGTCGTGCTAGAGGGCTTGGTTGAAGATCTAGGTTTCTAATGTCTCTCTTAAAAGGAATTTAATCATAATATTGTCACAATTGATGCTTTAATGTTTACAGCAATGTGGGACATCTTCAGACAACTGATACAATTAGTTTTCATTTGTGATTTAATATATCTGCGTTTTATGTTAGGTGGTGATTGGTGACTTGGTCGAGACGGTTATTAACCTTATCAAAACCTATGTGATACTCTGACGGTATTATTATCACTTTATTTTATCAATTATGCAAATCGATAGGTAATTTTAGAATAGATAATGAAAAGTTTTTTAAAACTTCTTAGTTAAATAATAGATTTTTAACTTAATTTTTTCCTGTTTTACCACTAACCCTAATGAACAGTGAGGTAGTTTCTGGTTTATCATTCATTTTATTAATTCTATAAATTTAGTTTTCCCATTAAAAGATCCGTGGAGAGTACATCTTTCACACATAATTGAAAACAACCTTGAAAGTGCTCCCAAACTACATAAGTGTATGGTCAAGATAAATAAATATCACTATAATGCATTTTTAGAAAATCTCTTAAATAATGGGAGGATCCAAAAATAATGTTATACCATGAATATCACAAAAGAAAATCTATTTCTAGTTTTTCTATGAAAAATCTTGTGGTAGAGTTTGAGCGATTTTGCTCATATTATCCACATCTTCCACTCTCATAAGCTTCTTGCGCTCTTGCTTTGGAAATTTCATCCTTCATGAAAATTTTCGTTGTAAATCTGAGAACATGATATAACTTTCCTTTCAAATACGATACTTCATCCAAAATGGAATGAGTTTGTGCACATGACATTTTTTTGTTTGATTAAACCAATTAATAGCAATAACTGGAACTTATGCAATCATTTTTAATAGAAAATAATATAAAAGATAATCTATTTAGTTTAAGACGACCAATATTCATGATGGAGATTATGATGGACCATCGTTCATGTCGAATCAACAGCTTTTAACATCAAGTAGTACTCATGATCATGACTAGGCTTCACCATCGACCATGTCGAGTCATCATGAGGAGCAACTGACAGTTGATCCTGATCAGCATGAGGCACCACCCGATCAGTAGGCACGTGATGATTGACATGTACCTAAGCTTGTCAAGGCTGCACCATTGACTGAGAGTGCCTCGACTATTACTACTATTGATGATGTACCACCAGCTGATATTTGACATTTATATTACAGTTGTATATTTTTCACATTATATATATATATATATATATATATATATATATATGTATGTATGGTCTATGTATTTTATGTTCATGTTGCAGTTGTACATAATTTACATGTTGGTGATCATCATGATGTGTATATTGTTAGGTCATCTTATATATGTTCATTTAATGTGCAGCTTGCGGAGAGATGTGTATGTGATAGAATTTATTCGACTTGAGATGTTTATTCGATGTTTGTGTTGTGATGATGTTATACAATGCTAATTGTGTTTTGTAAGATGATCATCATCACGATGATTAGATGATGTTAGCAAATTTGAATGTATTTTTTAGTCAAATATGATGTTTGTACGATGGTTATCATGATCGTGATCTTTACTTAATTTAATATTAAATGATCATGATATTTATTAAATATTTTGTCGTGATTGTAATTGAAATTTTAAATTTAATTTTATGTAAAATTGTAAAATTGTAATTGTAATATTTACATTATTGTGAAATGATTGTAATTATATATATGTAAAATTGTAAAATTGTAATTCTAATTCTAATTTTATGTAAAGTTCTAAAATTGTAATTGTAATTGTATGTAAAATTCTAAAATTGTAATTGTAATTTTAATTGTTATTGTACGTGAAATTGTAAAATTGTAATTGTAATTGTAATTGAAATTCTAATTCTAATTCTAATTCTAATTGTATGTAAAATATTTGTAAAATTTTAGTTGTAATTGTAATTGTATGTAAAATTCTAAAATTGTAACTGTAATTGTATGTGAAATTGTAATTGTAATTGTAATTGTAATTGTATGTAAAATATTTGTAAAATTTTAATCGTATTAATGTGAAAATTTTAATTGTATTAATGTGAAATGATTTTATCAAAAATTTTAAATTTGTACATTTTTAAATTTGTAAATAATTGTAAAATAATAAATCCAGAATAATATGAATTTCTGTAACATAATAAAATGTAGAAAATAATGCAAATAAATTCATGTACTTTAGAATTATCATTATTTAATTATGATCTTACATACCAAAGAAAATAACTTTATACAGTACGTCATTGTTTTTTAGATCAACATAATTGCCAATTATCAAGTGAAATATTGATTTTAACATTATCACAATGAAAATTACAAATTAATTCAAAATACATATTATAATGTTTCGAAAAAAAATAGTCTTATAAGTCATAAGGTAACTAAGTCTTCTTATTTATAAAAAGTCATCTTAAAAAGTATGAATATTGATGAAATAACACATGTACCATATCACTCGCAGTTCTCATGATCACCCTCATTATCTTCCAGCTTGCATAATACTATTGTTCTAAAAAATATGTTTTGATCTAAGGTCATGTCCGCTATCCAACACATCTGGGTAAAAAAACACCTGGTTACAGTGTTTGGAAAAAACATATGGATCCCTAGCTTCATCCCACATATTTCTAAAGTTGGTACATATCAGCCTACTATCATGATATTCCTTTACATTATTCTAATCAAAGGTGTCCCATCACTTGCACCTAAAAATAACACATTGGAAAGAAGATAAATCTAGTTCAATTATCTCTTGTATCTTTCCGACGCAACCTAACGTCCCTCGTAATAAGTTTTGATCAGGATGGATAGATCAACCAGATCGATGGAAATCGGTTTCCACTCCACAATATTCTATCTTGTGTCCATCATTGAAATTTTTTGTGCAAAAATTTTGTCCATATGCCCACATAGATGGGAACAAATGCACCTAGAAAAAAGTTAAAAAATCATAGTGTCATGTGTCTTATAATAGACCAACAGTAAAAATATGAAATATATATGTAACTACATTTGAAAGGTGCATTATTAAGTTTCAAATGTACATATAAATTAAATGGATTATTACTGATTTGCTGCATCGAATCCCTACGTTTAGCGCATCGTCTTCAGCACATGGGGAACAACCGATTGCACTGTATTTCTCTCTGACTTGGTCAATAACCTAACTGTTCGGCCAGATTTTTAGCATATTTTATTTTAAATGATCGGGATAAGGCACACTTCTACCATTCAATTGTCTGAATTATTTCTTGTCACTATCCCATTAAATCCTCTTTTGTTCGTACAATGCGACCCATGATTGTGTCACTTCGAAATTGTAAAGAATGAATTTATTGATTGCTTCAATTTCTGCATTCGATCATCAAATCAAACCGACATTATACAGTATGTAGATCAAAATATACATTATATCAAAGGCGAAGATGAATATTTACTTTGTGTAAATTTGAAATATTATAAGTCGCTTACTCTTTATCAAGCGCTTTTTTCCAATCATTTGGAGCAACTCCCCTTCTCTTTTGTCTTCATCCCTCTCATTGTCCCAAATCACTGCACTTGGTCTATTGTCGATCTGCTTGATGTACTCAACAACATAATAGCAAGACTCATATGATATGTACCCCTCTGCCATAGACCACTCGAGTTTTTCCCTTTGTCGAACAAAACCTTTCAATTTCTTCATGTACCTCTCTAAGAAGAACATCCAATGACAAAAAACCACCCCAAATAATTCAACCTCATCGACTAGGTGGATTAGAAGATGAACCTGCAAGTCCATGAAACTCGTCGATAGTTTCTTCTCAAACATACAAGCAATCTCAACTATCTCTTAACAACACTATGGAATGATAGCCACACGAATATCCTTTGATGTGATCCAACTTACAAATGAAGATAATTTAGATATGGCACGTCCTAGGTCTTGAGGGAATTCATGTTTCACACACCCACACATGAGCAAAGGATAATGAAACTGCAAAGTTATAAACACGTGCAATAGTATAGAAAATTAGTTATGTTTTATGAATCCTGCATGGGATAAAATTTATTAATATAACAAATAATAAAATCATGCTTTTGACATTATATGTACTCTTAGAAGATTCAAATGGTCATGTGATTTCAACCCCAACAAATGGTCCTCGACGGTGAAGCAGTGCCGTAGTGAAGACTCGTATGAAGATAGAACCCTCACACCCATTATAAATTCCTTTGCGAAAGAAAGATCATATTTTTTTTAAATCCATGGGACATCACCTTCTTTGAAATACCATGAATTATAGATACTAGCGCTTGCCTTTGATCCTGCACTTTCTAAATGTCTTGGGAAATGTTTATTTTTAGTTTTTGAGGTAATAAGATCTTTCCTAACATCCAATGTGTCTCTTTGTTTCGATGATATGTGCCTCCATAAAGAATATGAAACATTTGTAACTATATTCATGGGATCTAATAAGTGGGTAATCTTAAAATGCTCCCAATATGGGAGGTTATAAAAGATAGATTTCATTTTCATCCCAATGGGAAATTTCTCAACATAGGTGTCGAATAATTTTGGATCATCGAACATAGGCTCCCCATTTGAATCAAACATTTCAATGAACTGCTTCTCCTTTTCTCTCTAATATTCTCTAAGCCATTTAGCTGGTGTTGTTATTGGAGGCCTTTGGGTTCTCTCTCATTTACCATTGAAAGCGGATGCTGCTCTTCTTTAAGAGTTTCCTTCTGGGAGGAATATCACGGAGCATTCGTACACTGGCTTTCGTAGGTTTTTGGACCATCTAGCTTTGAGATAAGGTCCACAACATTTACATCCAAAATACCCTTTTGTTACAAGACCTGCGAGATGATTGTATACAATTTATATGCATGGCACGTTCAAGAATATCATCAAGATCATAACAATTACAACGAAATATATAAATAATATGCGAAATAATATTGTTACGTATATAAAAAAATCAATAAACATGTAATTTACCAGAGAAAAATCCTAATCCTAGATAACCATGTGTCGTGTAAGCACATATCCCATACAACGTAAAACTCCTCTCTCCTATGATGGACCTTGATACATCGTATACATTTATCCCATCCCATAATTCCTTCAATTCACCTACTAGTGGTTGTATGTAGACATCCATATTATTAACTTGTCTTCTACCAGCGACTATGAGAGCCAACATAATATGTTCATTCTTCACGGACAACCATGGCAAGATATTTTTATTGATCATTGTGTGAGGCATGCCATCCATGCAGCATATCTAATTCTTTGCAATGAAAGAGCCTTTGAATCCTTGGGATTATATGCATGTGCCTTAATATCTTTAAACAAGGACCATGTGATTTACCCTTCTATTTTTATTTATCATACCTGTCACGCCCACATTTTGGAAATATATCTTTGTCTTCAAATTCTCCTCTATATTTAAAAAAATCATCTAGACATGCATGATATGATATGTACTCAACACCCAATATTTTCAACAATTTCTTTGCCTCTTTGTAGCTACCGGGCAAGACATTATCACTCGGAAGAACCTTATCTTTGAATAATATGTTGTTGGTCATCATGGAAAATATTATATGTAAATTAATGCTAATATAATTATTAACATTCATAAAATTAGAAATGTTCATTGTGTTATTATATTTCTCAAATTTATATAAGGGAGGAATTCATGGTAACTTACCTCGAAATTTCCAAGAAACATGAATTATATAAGCCAAAATTTTCTTTCAATTTGTACAGTAACAATGTTGTCCCAAACTAGGTAGAATTTGACTGACCGCCAGGTCCAAAAAGAGGGGTGGTGGAAGAAAATTGAAGGCTTTCAAAGAAGGTGTCAGAGATATCAACATCATCCCCTAGCTAATCATAATTTTGGAATGCATCTAACAACATTTTCTACATGGAATTTTTATCCCTTAAGTAATCATCCATACCAACCTCTATTTTATTGCCTCCATTTCTAGCTTGTGAAGAACTACTATTGTTGTAGTCATTCCTAATTGGTGAATCTGGATGTAGCGGGAATTGAATCGGTGGTTGATTCAACCGTTCTTGGTATCGTTCCCCTTTGATTTTTTATCTAAATATAGTCTTTTCTTGATTTCACATGGTCATGGGGTGCAACAACAGATGGTAGGTCGTTCATCATCACTAGAATCCTAATAATTTTAAAATATATATTTGAACATGATTAGTACAAAATCTATGATATCAATTAGTAAGAACGTTGAAAATGTATGATTAATTTGTTTGATGTTGAAATAGTTACATTAATATACCAAACAATTATTAATACCATCATTGACCCAGGATTGTGGCTAAAGATGCAATATTGTAAAAATTGGCAGGGTGAAGTGGTTGTCCATTTTCATCTACTAAATGTGCCTTGCGATATGTTGCTCCTGATAAAAGCTTCTGATGTTTTGGAGCTGTTTGAATATTTTATGCATCTAAACTCGATTCTGAATCTGCATGAACCTAAAAATTTGTATACAATATAAATTTTATTAAGCTTATTGACATGGATAAAAAACATAAATTCAATTAGATAATGAAAATATAAATAATATCTGAAGTAAAAATTACGTCTCGAGATCAATAGGGAGAACTCCACGATGGACTTTGAGAAATGTTATGGAACGAGTTGGATTTTGAAGAATTATAAATTCGAAATAATTATGATATTTTCTCCCTGCATTTGAGCAAAATCAACAATAAATTTTAGTGCACACACCCAAAAGTAATTTCGGTGCCTTGAAAATGAACTTATTTTTATTGGTGCCTATGTACATATAACGACACTGGTGCATTTTAGTTACTATGCACTAGTGTCATTTTATTAGCTATGCATCGGTGTGGTGTTATTAATTGACGCATTGGTGACATAAAGCCGCAAATAAAAAAACGCAACTTTATTTTTTTTAAGTGAAAAAAAAGGTGGTGAATTGAAAAATGGGCGGAAAAATATTTTCGAAAATCAATTTCATAAAACAATTCTTTAAATACTAAACACTTTTCATTATTTCACTATTTTTGCAAACAAATTCAGCTAGAGATTTGCACGAGACATACCTGGACCAAGGGAGCATGAGAGCACTATGGAGCAGCGAAATACACTCGAACAGAACTATTCAGAAATCAGAATTCCAAACCTTGGGTGATTCAAACCCTGTAGCATATAATTTCAAATGATCTCGTGAATAAATTTTATTGTGTTTTCTACATTTTTTGTTGTAAGTAAAAAATTTAAATTTGATGTTCATCTTCAGAAAAGAAAAGAAAAGAAAAGAAAAAAAATCTATATATATATATATATATCTGTGTGTGTGTGTGTGTGTGTGTGTGTATAATCTACTTTACCCTAAACCCTTCATTCTTTTTGTTTATGTCGTTGCTTCTTCCTAGTTTTGTGATTTTAGAATTAGGGCTTTTCATTTTACATTTATAGGGTTTGTATTGCTATATATATAGGCCTACGACATATAAGCTATGGGATGACTTTCATAGTCAGATATGAATCCATGTTAGCCCTTGCATGGATTTTTTAAATATTGAATTATTTTAATCGGTGTGCCCTACGTAACCTAGCGCACCGGTGCACCCTTCGTAACCTAGCGCACCGGTGCACTGGCTTATCACACCGCACTGTGCACGTATTTTTTGATAAATTTATATATATATATATATATATATATATATAATGTATGTGCTATATGGAAAATAGGGCACCTATGCGCTATTTTATTATAGTGCACCGTGCACGTACTGTTTGGCAAAAACAATTTTTTATTTTATGTTAATCGGAGCACCATGTAACATATAACGCACCAAGTCTCCTTGTTGATAGAGAGCACTGTACGGTGGTTCCCTATGCACCATATGGTGGTCCCCTGTTTGTGTGGGGCATTTATAAGAATAGGTCACACCGCCCCCTCCACGACACCATATGCTACAAAAACTAACACTAGACGATTTTTTATTATTTTGTCTGTGTTAATCGGTGCGATGGTTAACATATAATGCATTGGTGCTCCTTGTTGACATAGAGCACCGTATGGTGTTTTATACTATTTTGGTGGTGCGTTTATAAGAACATAACGCACCAACGTCAGTGTGTACACCATGAAAACCGCATCGGTTCCTTGATTTTTTTTTTACCTCAAAATTTGATGATTTATTTATAAAATATATTAGTGAATGAGATGGTATGATTTTTATATTGATAAAGAAATGGCTGACAAAAGATCAAGTAACAAAAATACTGATAACACATCAAGAAAATAAAAAAAGTCAAGTTCTTTGTAAAGTATTTACAAAAAATATTATCTTTGAACTATATGTAAGTTTAGCTAATATGTATTGTTTACTGTGTATCATGTAGAGCCACAAAATGATGAAGCTCGATAAGATTATTTCTGATCTAGGACTAGAAGAGCATAAAAGCTTGATGGAAAAATTGCAAAAGGGTGAATGAGGTGAATGAAAAATACTATCGATCCAATATGAGTTTATTTTTTTAATTTTCATTAATAATATACTTAAAATTATCGGATAACATTTTTCAAATAATGTATTAATTCAAATTATATGTTTAATGTTCCACAGAGACCAACAACTCAAACAAGGAATGTTGTTCTAAGAAAAGAAAAAAAATAGAGCATGCAAGTGAAAATGAATTTCTCCTTAGCTCATTTGGAGTGGTGCTGGAGGTTAACGAAAGGGGGAAAAACTTTTACAAACATTTGAGGCATCTAGTGGAATGAATGTATAGACATTCTTCCCACTTACAATACAAAAATCAATCCAATAATTCAAAGAACCAAATTTTATCTCAACTACAGGAAGAGCTTCCAGAGAATTGGTCAATGAGACATGTCAGAATTTTAATAGCAAAAACATACAACAATAAAAAATAAGGAATGAAAAAGTAATATTTGTTTAAATATTTTTCTAGAATTATTTATAAATATCACTTTTTTTATATTTACTTTTCATATATCAATATAAAAATTAAATAGTTTATTGTCATGTTACATTTTTAGGAAGATTATGAAAATATCAAAAGATGAACGAGCTGATATCAAAAATATGCCAGTAGGAATGTCCAAAAAGGTGTACAAGGAAGTGGTCAAAGAAATGGACAAAATTGCATCGCATGAGGAGCCATCTCAAGAACCACGTGCATCAAATGTAATATGCAATCATTGAATTTTTCGTTCATTAGGTACATTAAACAAACAAATTATCATTAAATATTAATTTTCAAGTATTTTCTTACAAAAAAGAAAAAAAATGGAACCCATTCAGCACATAAAACATGACGACAAGGAAGAAAAGGGTTGATATCTAAGTTTGTGAGTAATTGTTACTTCCTTATAACAACTTAACTAGATTTCATTTTAGTATATTTTAAGTTGTTCTACAAAAATCATCATTGAAAGTCTTCAAATAGGTGCTAACATACAAAGAATAACCATCGAAGGAATTGATTGTCAATTGGTTAAATATGGGTTGTGAGTATATGTTGGCATATCAAAAATTAATTGTGGAATTTGTAAGAATCTATCGATATTGTTTTACTTAGCTCCGTCTATAATTAATAGAACAAAAAAATCTTTTATATTAAATATATTATTTGTTATGGGGCATAAAACTTGCAGGAAACAAACTATGGAACTGCGCTAGCAGATGAAATCTTGAAAGATGTCATGAAATTGGGTTCTGAAAGAATGTGTATAGTTCATGAGTCAATTGTTGCTATGGTACGTCATTTATTTTCGATTTAAAATTATGTATATTATTTAATATTGCAATTTTCATTGTTCTCACCGATGTATAAACACTCATTACATTTCTTTTTTTATGTTTGTAGATGGAATGTGAAGAAGAAGAAAAAAATCAACACCATGAACAAAACATTCCTCAAAATAACCTAACTCATTGAAGTAGCTCGAGCAGTGATAACAATTCAAGTGAAAAATTATGATCATTATGTTTTGATATCAAAGCAAGGCGTTGTATTTTCTAAAATATTTGTCTCTGAAATCAGCTATTTTGTTTAATGTAATAGACATAGTGTTCCAATTGAACGACAAAGAGATACCAATAAATGTCTCATTTTGTATGACAAAGATTGTCTTATTCATATATATACATATATATCATAAAATATGTTTTAATTTATTTTATTGTGTTCTCCATTGTCACTTTGAAATGTAACACCACTGATTAAATTTATGGATGATTAAATATTATAATGAAGAGATGTGAAATGTGATTATATGATATAAAAAATTAATCCAAACATCACATTCACATGCACTAATAAAATTTTAATTGATATGAATACTATTATAAGATATGTGTCTTATTTTCATGAATAATGAATTTTAAAAAATGACAATAATTATAATATGGTATAAAAAATTAATCCAAACATCACATTCAAATGAATTAATAAAATTTTTATTAATATGAATACTATTATAAGATATGTGTCGACTTTTGATGAATAATGAATTTAAAAAATCACAAAAATTGCACTTTCACTGGTCGATGTTTCTAAAAAATAAAAAATGAACACCGGTGCATGTCAGTTATTGTACACCAGTGTGTTTGTATGATCTAGCTCACCGGTGCATTTCTAGCTCTTGATGCTTTTCTGTGATACTGTGCATTGCTGCGTTTATGTGAGACTACTCACTGGTGGGTTTGTACAAACTATGGGCACCGCAAAAATACCAATATGAATTAGAAAAATTGGTGCATTTGTGCGAAACTATGCACCGATGCGTTTATGTCAGACTACTCACCAGTGCATTTGTACGACCTATGGGCACCACATAAATACCAATACAATTTATAAAAATCAGCGTGTTTGTGTGATATTCCGCACTGGTGCATTTCTATAATACTACAAACCGGTGTGTTGATACGACCTATGGGCACCGCACAAATCCCAATGCCATTTAGGATGGCCTGGTGCATCATATCACCCATAGTGTGCCCGGTGCGGTTTTATACCTTTACGACCCACTGCATGCACCTTAGGAGTCCTCGGGCCAACCGTCTAGATGATACGCGCCGGTGCATTGACACCTGAGTAGTGCACCATTGAAAAAAAATATGTAATAACCTCTAGCCACATAGATTTTTTAATTCTGTTGAAATTCCATTAGAAGCTCTGCTAAAACCTCCGTTACCGAAAACAGATGTCGTAGAAAATAGTTTTTTTTTATAATTTTGGCCAATTCTATAACACTAAAAACCTCCTTTAAAACCTCCCCTAGAGGGTGTTTTCCTTGTAGTGTTAAAAACATAATGAAATGCGACAAGATGATCCCATTATCATATAAGATAATTCTAACTGAATATTCATAAATATATTTGGATCCTCTCTAGTTTTGGTATGTCCTGAAGGGAATGTTTGACAAGAGAGGAACTAGAAGAAGGTATAAAAATGGTATCTATGGGGAAAGTAAAGGATATAAAATTCCTCTCAGTAGAACACCTCAAATCATGACTATAATATATTAGCCACGCTTATCATAAATATTCAATGAAATGATCTCAGAAGGCCGTTCAAGTTTTAGCATGTTGGACAACAAGTCTCATTATATAAATTTCCAAAGGAAGAGAGAAGAATAACCTAGGGAACAACAAGACAATAATGATCGACTTAGTGTTTGTGGAACCAATAGAAGGAATTATAGGAAGAAAATTTGGTAAATAGGTAAAAAATGAGGGGAAAAGGGCTTTAGGAAGAGATATATCTTATCCCAAGAACTTTATTTTTTATAACTGTATCAACTTAATACATGTGATAGAGAAAATTTCAGACTACGAAGATGAAGAATCTTAGTGTTTCTTCACAAACATGGGATTTGAAATATAACATATGACATTAAAAGGAGAGAAGGTGCTTACCCACATATGACATGATAGTAACATCATAGAGCTCACCTAACATATGAAATGATAGGAAGATCATATTCCCATTAATTAAAGTCAATATGTTACTAATGGAAAAACCACATAGAGAACCCTTTACTTCCAATTTCATTTGAGGCAAACAAAATATGATGTAAAAATATTTTCTACACACCAAGTCGTTAATGATAACCTGAGACCATTTTCTTAGGACATTGAAAATAAACAACATAAGAGAACTTATAAATTGACATAAGTTTCAAAAAGTGAAGTTAGGAAACGCATAACAATGATTGCAAACATTGGGCAGAGTACTCTCTAAATAGAGTGTGCCTCAATTACATATCGATATTATTTTGAAAAGGGAGCATAGAATATAAGCTTGATACAATGCATATAAAGAATTGCAAATATCAATTAGATTACAATTAGATTTTGGTATCTCCTCAAACTGTGCCATAAATAGTCATTATAGAAACACCAAGAACACCTTTATTTAGTCAAATTCCTTACTTAAGTAGGCCTTGAATCGCAAAACCCTGTGGTATATAACATATAGTTTTCTTTGTCCAAGACATGGATCAATCTGTCACTGTAATATGGGGTGACTTTGATGCCCTGCATGCCTACCCTTACGTCGCCCCATAGCCGCCCTCTCAGCCAACATTTCTATTAGTCACCGGTTGGCCCCTCCCCAACAAAAATTACCACCTGTGGCGTAGTCTATAATGGATTGGTGCTATAGGAGACTATCTCAACCTCAAGTGTGTAGGCATCCTGAATAAGCTCCTAGAACCTCAAGCTCAAGCTCTTGTTGTTTCTTTGGATAGGATTAATGATAAATTTGAGAGTGCAAGGGTGGCCCATGAAAATAGGTGGAAAGTCGCTTTCCAAAAAAGCATCGGGCGAGGATCAGTGGAGATTTGCGAGGGATACAAATAACCTCTGGTTTCTTCCATATTTGGCAAGCATCTGGAATAACCAGTGAATTAAAACTTTACTACACTACAATTGGTGCATCAATATTTGCAACATTAATTCTTTGAGTAAAAAATAATTTAATTTAAGCTCTGCCTAGAGTTCATATAATCATTGTAAAAAGGGCTATTTTTGGAGTGCTTCATGAATTATTTTGAACATTTCATGTAGAATGTAGTCTATCTATCATAATGCAGAGCAAGAATTTCTATCTCATTGAAGTACAATGTAATGTGAGTGTCTACCCAAAGTGTGCCCTAGATAAAATTTATTAAAGTTTGTTTTATATGGTGCGATGTGTTGTCATAAAAATCTACTTTCGTAATCAAATGAGTTTTTTTAGTTCTTTTAGACATTTCAGACAATTACTAATGTGGTAATTGTTACAGAAATGGAGTTAGTGAAACAAAATGTGACTAGATCGTGAATGTTGAATTACAAGCTATATAAAAGGTTAGGTTAGGTTTTGAGGAATGCTAAAATATTTTATGCAATCAATGAATACAAAAGTGAAATTTTACTCGACAAACACTTGCTGCAACAAATGATACTTTTCTAGTAAATGGTTAATTATAACGTATGTTGGAAGGTCAAGGTTGATCTAGGTGGATATTGATGGCCACTCACCTATTCCACATGGACCCCCACCATTTTTTCTTTCATTCTTTCAGTTTCCTTAGTTGTATCATAGTTTACTATTTTTGGCATTTTCTCGGGTTGTGAACTTTCAAAGCCATTTTGAGGTGCTAAACAATTTTTATTTTTATTTTTATTTTTTTAAAGAGGAAAGAAATAGTATTTTACTATGTTTGTAGTAAAAATTTGTATTCCTCGGATAGATATTTTTAACAAGGTATTTCACACGTCAGACGAAGATCATATGCCAACGTTATGAGCCTCAGAAGTTAATGTACCAATTTACCCCAACGGGGCCCACAATTTTGGCGATTCATCTCCTAGGTTTAGGTTTTGGATTTTTATGCTTTTCAATTGTTTGTCAATCACAAATAGGCCCTTGATCCTCATTTTAAGACATTTATTTGTATTTTTTGAAAGTATGTTATTCGATATGTGTATTATGCATGGTTGCTAGCATAAATGGGGAAAGTGTATGAGATAATAGGAGAGATAAAATGAAAAGGAAAGAAAAATAATTATATTAGATCATAACTTTAAAATATATGTATATTACATGCCTAACAGATTCACTTCCATTGATAATTCCTTCACTATTATTTTTTTGATACATTTACCTTGCTCCTCATCTTGTATATTTTGAGTCATAACAGTCCTTTGTTTGTATTTTTTTACATTATCCTGTTATCTATTTGACAGTTAAATGTTACAATTATTTTTCTTTTTCTCTGTGAATAATTATCCTCCTCAAAGCCATATTAATGAATTTAGTTTTCGCGGTAAAACGACACTCAGAGAGAAAAAAATCATACAAAAGTAAGACAATGAAATGAATTGTTTAAATTAGTATCTTCAATAAGAACTACACTAGCTTTATTCACGCTATAAAAACATGTTCATATTACATGATGTAAACTTCATAAGACAATAAAATAATCCTGTATGATATTTATACTTCATAACTTACTTTACATTCGTTAAAATAATTCTATTGCCTTGGAATAGTGCTTTACCACACTCAGTTAATTGTATCTATTATTAATTGTGAATAATATTTTAGTGTTGACATGAACATCCCTCCAATACCACCTCAAAAAACCATTCCTTGTTCCCTCTTCACTTATTATGTTGATATTTTATTTTCTTCCAGTGTTGAATTAGCAAAATTCAAGGCTAAAAAATAATAGATAATTTCTCTAAAATATTTTCGTAAGTATGATCAATGGATCAATCATTGAGCTAATATAGGTTCAAGTGTTCCTTTACAACTTCCACCGAAATTCTAGAGGTACTACAAGCATTTATATCTTACCATTTATGCTAAATATATTCATCATAGATGACATGCACAAAATACCTTAAGTGCTTATCCAATTTTGGAAGTTTAATCACATGAGAAAAATCCTTCATATCAAGTTATATTAATATGGATAATTTCCCCAATTGATCTAGGATCTGTTTTAGTTTCATAGACAATGAAATATCAAGGGATTGGATTTTTCAAAGTTCAAAAATTAAACATGGTATTTCTTTTAAAATTTTACATGCATACAACTTGATAGTTTTTTAGTGAGATTAGATCTCCTATATCATTGGATAACTGATGAAGATCATGGCAATTTCTGATAGACACATGTTGAAGGGAAGTCATATTATATATACTAAAAGGCAGTTCCTAAAAAGTTCTACAATGATAAATAAGGAACTCGAGAAGGATGGGGAAATCCAAACAAAACCATCTATATCATATGGTCACATTTCCACAACCCTCATAAAGAATCAACAATATCTTCTATAATTTTTGCTATGATTGAAAGTTTTTTTGAAGCGGAGGAAAAATTACAATCTCTAACTGAACAACTTTTATCCAAGTTAATAAAGAGTAGATTTATATACCTTGAAGTGTAGAATACTTAAAACTATGACTAAAAATTATCATAACCCTAAATTTATGCACTGATTTCATAAATGGTGCAAGAACATATTCACTTGTAGAAAAGTTTCAGATAAGAGTCTTGGAAATTGGAAAATTAATATGACACCAATCAATCTTCTTCATTAGACTTGAACATATAATAATCCGGAAACCAACACATTTAGAAACAAATTATGTGTTGCTTGAATATAAGAGATTACAAGATTTTTTTTTATGTGAGGTAGTTCAATATTGAGAAATGGTAAAAAACAACTAGGTCAGAAGAAGTAAATATGCACCAATCTTGTGTGAAAGGAAATAATATTAGCATAAAATGTACTACTTTTTATCTTCAATGATTTTTAATATGTCACGATTCTTTTCAAATTTATTCCTTATGGTGTTTCCTTTGCACCATTTGGTGCAATTGCTAGTTTTAAACCTAAAGAAACCTAGGTATAATTTAACTATAAACCTAAAACAAACTATATTAGAAAATGTAAATATTGTACAATGTAGGCATACACACGTGCATAATAATATTTAAAAATATATTGAAAACTAATCATCCAATACCCAAATTCAAAATATATTATGATAGATTTCAATGTTCTCGAAGTTACTCTTACATTTTAAGGGAGCGAATTCTTGTTTGTGTTCACAACTTGTTGTTCAGATTATCTTTGGTAACAATCGATTCCTTAATTAGTAATGATAATAATAATGACCATAGTATTAATTTTGAACAATAATGATATTGATTAATTTTTCAACACAAATATGGATTCGGTATATTGTAATTTGTAAAGTGCAACGTTGAATATTTTACAATGATGCTCCACAATATAGAAATATATCGCACACTATTTGGAATTAATGATATTTTTTATTTCATTTGAGAGCATTTATATAGTTACGGAGATTAACATGCATTCCCAATATATTTTCATTTTATGTAATTCCTTATACTTTTTGTGTATTGAAAATGTGCTTTTATACTCATACTTATCAAATTTTTTTTATTTATTCCAACATAACTTCATCCATTTGAATAATGAATTAGTATATATACACATAATAAATTAATTTGGATATAAATTTGATATCAATTTTAAGTAAATTGAATAATTACTTTTATAATAATGACAATATATTAAATAATATTATTTTACACTTAAAATTCATATGTAATGTATCATTTTATTTATATGAGTGTAGATCCATCTTAATTTCAGATAGGGTCACAAGGTGAAAAAGAGGTTTGTAGCTTGAGATATTTGACCATATTTGATCTCTCTCGACACATATATCTTGAGTTAAGATGAATCTATATTCGTAGCTAGGAGAAACAAGTTTCTTATTTGATATCATCTTAAAATAAAACAAAAGTAAAATCATAATAATTTTTTCATAAATGAAATGCTTATATATTTTTGTTATTAAAAAAATAGATTACAAGGTCACGACTTTTAAATATTCGAATCTTCCTTGCAATTTTAAAATTGAGCATGAGGGCTCAATCCAAACCCTCAAGTGACTTCTCCATGTAAAAAATGTGAGTTATCTATGTAACAAAAATTGCAGTTCCTTTGCAACTAAATTTTTTCCAAAAAACTCCCAATATCTAGACACATTTACATTCCATTATTCGTTATTTTTATTTTAGCTTAGTGTGAATTCTTGATTTTCATAGAGAAATGATTTTTCCTTTCTTGTCAAGTTCAGTCCAATACGCATTTTTTGGATATTTTGACGAGTCATTCAAACACAAATGCACATTGTTGTTCTTGAAGTCTTTCTCATCCAATTGATTTTTCCAAGAAGTTCCCTTTCCAACATTATTCCTTGTGGTTTCTGGAGGGGATCTATTTTCATTAAGGGTTTGCTTCTTTTCCAATTTTTTTAAGTTCGGATAATTTTCACTGGCATGCGAGTGTTCTTGATTGAATTTTTTTATCTCTGATGCACTTTATTTGGTAGCATTTGTTTCTATATTCTCATCCTTTCTTATCTTGAGACACTTTCTCTCTGTATACCATATAGTAATCGTTTTGAGCTCCTTCCCACCATTTATACCTTTAATGTGTTTTTTGATATTTTTTTCTTTGAATCTTGGGGGAGTTTTCTATTACATGCCATGTTTCACAACACACCCTACACTGGAATGAAACATTTTTGTTGTCAATATTTTGGGCCCTCACAAAATTTTGGTATGTCAAATTAATATTAGTGGGAAAACTGTTATTGAAGTCCATATCCACACAAGTTTGAGCATAATATTTTTTAAATAAAATTTCTTAAGATCATTCCAAATAAAAGATAGAGTTGTATGTAAGGGTAAGTTTGAAATCCTTACCAAAACTGCAATTGTGGAGATGGATTTCATTACTAAATTAAAGGGGGGGACCAAGATTACATGAAGATACCAACACTACTCTAGAACCGTGATATAGATTAAAAAATGGCCTTCTTATCCTCAATATTGTAAAAAAAATAACAAATAAACCCTGAGCCATGGGATGAATATTCATATCATTCATTAAAAGAGGTTTCCATGACTTACAAATCCTTCTATGCAGATCCATCAGCTGTGGCCAAAATCCATTAAAACTGCAAATCAAACCTTGCTCTGAAAAAATCTTTTCACATTTGAGAACTTCTTCATCAAAAGGAAAATTGTGGGAAGGAAATTCTTGAACCACTAGGAGGCTAGATCCAGATTTCAAAATGGAACTATATGAAAATGGGGAAGAGCTTGCTTTTCCAACAACCATTCATGAAAAATATATTTTCTTCATTGTTGCATAACTAAGATTCACTGTTTATAATATTTACACAAATATTTTCAAATAAACCCACTTAATATGAGCATAGATCGACTGAGTAAGACAAAAACTGTTGAAAATGGAAACAAGGAATCTTGAAAATGGCACCAGGAAAGATTCTAATTTAATTTCCTCTTGAATTAAATTATAATAAAATTGCAATTTCACATCTCATGGCAACCTGTATGACCTAAATAAGTTATTTTGACTTATTTGGTTCATTTACTTCAATTTGAGGGTCTAATTTGATTCATGTAAAGTGGTTCCTACTTTTTAGGAGCCATGACTAAGTTTATTTTAACTTGTATTTAATTAATTTAGTTTATTTGAGTTAAAGTCAATTTAACTAGTTCCAACTGTTGGAGGAGCTACTGGAAGGTCCAAGTGTGGAAGTGTAACTTGAACCACATTCAATGATCAACCATAGAAATAATATATCTACTATAAATAATGTTGAAAAGGCAACAAGACGATGGAGCTTAGTGAAAAGAAGTCGCCTTCACTAAGTGGGCCCGCAGGCTATTTTTGGCGCAAAGTCTATTTTTAGACTATGTCTATTTTTAGACATATGGATCATGGTCTATGAGTTGCAGGATGCTATTTAAGGATGATTGGTCAAGTTGGTAAAAATATATGGACCTCTATTTTTAGACATTGGGCGGAATCTATCTTTAGACTGCCGGGCTAAAAATAGAACAGTCGAATATTATTAACCCTTAATAATATTTAGACTATAAACATTATCTTATCCTCTTGGAGCACTTCAGTTTGATGCTTGGATGTGGCACATACAGCTGACAGAAGGAAATACGCTTTTCCTAAGGGTTAGTTGAGCTATTGCATGGTTGACTTCAGTTAGAACTCATGTGGCAGAGTTTGGTGGAGTTGATGAGACAGTTGGTGGAGTTGTGTTCGGTATAACTTAGTTGAACTAGTTGTATTTAGTCTAACTGATAAATACACTAGTGATGAGTGGTGTGAATTAATTATTAATTAATTCACTAATTATTAACTCATAAATCAACTAAAGAATACATCAGTTAATTGCAATGCATGGATAGTTCAGTGGAGACCAGTGTTAGAGTTGGGTGAAAGGGTGAGTCTACTATCAGTTGTGAGTATGGCTGTGCATGAGATTTGCACACACATTGATTGAGATTTCCAATGAGGATTTCACAGTACAAGCCAGGTGGATTCGAACTTGGATCTCATCATTATTCATCTTGGATTGCACAGTAGAGGTAGGTAGACTTGTGGAGGAGATTTGAACCTGTGACTTGTTCATTTTCTGTGCTAGTTTGTGTGTAGCATGTGAGATAGTGCTGAGAGCTATGAGAGCTTTGTGCTATGTATTGTTACATGTTCTCTATCATTATAATATAAAAATAGTTGGGGGTTTTCAACTATTAGCTTTCCCCATTACATACTGTGTTATATGTGTGCTTGATTATGTTTTAATGTGTGCATGTGACTACTTCTATTTCCGCAAATTGATGATCAATTGTAGAAGAGGTTATGTATTATTCATGAAGCTTAAATAGTGTGTAATCAGGATAATATCGGTGAATAATTCAGCTATTATTCAAATTTCTACATGGTATCAGAGAAAAATTGATCATCAGATCTATTACAGTGATTACAATTTATTTCGGTAGACAGAGTCTGTAAGCGGGCCAAGTAGCCTCTGGATCCATCCTTTCTTTGAAAGGTGATATATCCAATAAATTCCCCTACATTCAATCTCTGTGCTATAAATACTTTTTTCTCACATTAGATCAGAAGAGGTTGAGTTTTGAGCTGGTGGAATTCGAATTTGCAGCAATATTTGTTTTCTTGGTGTCGAAGTCAAAATGTATTTCAACAGATTGCGACTGGAGTATGCCCTTGAAGGCAACTCGAATTATGTTGCATGGAAGGACAGGATGGAGGCGGTGTTAGATTGTAACGGGGTGAAGGAGTTCATAGATGCTGAGGTCCCAAAGCCTACTGATGCTGCTCAAGTTGAGCCTTGGCAAAAGAAGATGGAAAAATGTCGAAGAATTCTCTTGGAGGGCGTGAAGGATCACATTGTATCCAGCCTGCATGGAAAAGCTTCTCCATACTTGATGTGGAAAGATTTGGCAGATCTATTCCAAAGCAAGAGCGACCAGAGGAATTTGGCACTCAAAGATAAACTCAGAAACATAAATATGGAGAAAGGCGATAGTATATCCAAGTACCGCACGAAGTTCACCCAATGCAGGGATGAGCTGGGAAGTGTGGGGGTGATTGTTGCTGATGAGGACTTGGTGGAATTGGCTCTCCTTGGTCTTCCGAAGATTTGGCATTCCTATCAGGACTCTTTCAATGGTCGGGAGAAATTTCCAGGATGGGAGAGACTTTGGTCGGATCTTATGCAAGAGGAGATAAGGCAGAGCACCAGGGACAGATCTTCATCAAAGGCACCTGATGAAAAAAATTTTGCTTTGGCTGCCAAAGCAAAGAAGGGGAAGAGCAAGAAAGCTACTCATTCTGGTGCGAAACGAAAGAAGCAGGACATGTCCAAGGTAAAGTGTTTTCACTGTCACCAACACGGACATTATGCCAGATATTGTCCGCAGAAGAAGAAAAATAAGCAGGTTGCTGGATCTGCAGCTGGAGAGGCCTTAGCCTCGCAGTTTGAGCTGGATTTTTCACTGATCGCATGCTTGGTCTCAAGTGTGATGGGATCAGTATGGTTCTTGGAAAGTGGTGCGTCTTTTCACATGACAGGAGATCGAGATTTATTTTCAGATCTGGATGAGAATGATCTTGGAGTGCACATTGAGATGGGCAATGATGGTAGATACAGTGCGACTGGTATCGGTACCATTTCCTTTGAGAGGGAGTCTGGTAAACCCTTCGTATTGAAGGAAGTGATGCATGTTCCATGATTGAAGAAAAATCTTATCTCTGTGGCGATTTTAGAAGACAAGGGGTATGATGTTGTTTTCAGCGAAGGAAAGGCTTTCCTACGCAGTAAGACAACTGGAGAAACCTGAAAGATAGGGGTTCGAGTCAAGAACCTTTATCAATTGTAATTAGATGGCTACGCAGCAATGGCATGCAAGGCAGAAGGAGTGGTGAGCCGGGATGATGGCGAGTTGTGGCACAGGAGATTGGGCCACCTTCCCCATGGAGCTTTGAAGATACTGTAGTAGATTTCTACTGGGATTCCTAAAGGCACTCTTGCGCAGTCAGATCAGTGCAAGGGATGTACCTTGGGAAAATTTGTGAAAGCCACCTTTCATGAGAAGGATAGTCGTGCCACGACGATTCTTGAGAGAATTCACACAGACATGTGTAGACCTTTCTCAGTAGCTTCGACAGCAAAGCACAGGTACTATGTGATCTTTGTTGATGATTTTTCTCGGAAGTGTTGGATCTTCTTCATGCAGAAGAAGAGCGAGACATACTCAAGGTTCTGTGAGTTCAAAGCGACGGTTGAGAAGGAATTGGGGAAGCATGTGAAGGCTCTTAGGAGTGAAAATGGTGGTGAATTCGTCTCTGTTGGATTCAAGGACTTTTGCAGTGCAGAAGGAATTCAGAGAGAGCTCATAGCACCTCATAACCCACAGCAGAATGGGGTTTCTGAGCGGAAGAACAGAACGATCGTGGGTGCTGCATGGGCAATGTTGCATGATCAGGGCCTACCCATTCACTTGTGGGTGGAGGCATGCAATACTGCAGTATATGTGCAGAACCATTGTCCCTACAAGATACTTGGCATGAGTACACCCGAGGAGGCATTTTCTGGTAAGAGGCCTGATATTTCCCATTTTAGGATTTTTGGTTCACCTGTCTACATGCATGTGACGAAGGATGCCAGGAAGAAGTTGGAGCCGACCACAGAGGTTGGGATATTTGTGAGGTACGCTGATATGCCCCACAACTATCGTGTGTATTTTCCAGATAGTTGCAAGACTGTTGTGCGACGGGATATCAAATTTCAGGAGGAGAAAGCCATGAAGTGTTCGCTTGAGAGGGAGCCACATTTGCATGCAGATGAGGAGCTATTAGTTCCTAAGGATGAGATTCAGGATGTGGATCAGCCACAAGAGGAAGTTCATGGAGTGGAAGAGACCACTCATGCAGCGCCACCCATCAGAGGGCGGAAGCGCACTACAGAAGCTGAGCGACTGGCTCAAGATGTAGAGAAGGTTGTAGAACCACCTACAACACAGCGCAGACAGAGACAGTCACCGGACCGGTACACTGGATACATGGCTCTTGTGAGCAAATGTCTTGTAACAGAGCCATCCTCTTTCGAGGAAGCTGTGGAGGACCCCGCATGGGTAGATTCCATGGTGGAAGAGTATGATTCGATTTTTAGAAATAGTGCGTGGGAGATTGTACCAAGGCCAGAGGGGAAATTAGTGGTGTGTTCGAGATGGATCTACAAAGTGAAGCAGGCGGCTGACGGGAGTGTGGAGAAGTACAAGGAAAGATTTGTTGCATGAGGCTTCTCACAGATAGAGGGGATCGATTATGAGGATACCTTTGCACCTGTCGCAAGGTACTCTTCCATATGGATGATCCTATCTCTCTCAGCGCAGATGGGGTGGCACATCCATCAGATGGATGTGAAGACTGCGTTCCTCAATGGAGTCATTGAGGAGGAGGTGTACATAGAGCCACCCGAAGGTTTCGAGATCTTCAACAGTGAGTCGCATGTGTGCAGACTCAAGAGAGCATTGTATGGGTTGAAACAAGCACCTCGTGCTTGGTACACACAGATTGACAGTTTTTTCACCGAACTTGGATTCTCCAAGAGTGAGGCGGATCCTAACCTGTACTAGATTGTGGTGGAGGGGAAGTTGCTGATCATTGTACTTTATGTAGATGATCTGATTTTGACCAGTGATGAGCTATTGATACTTTCATGCAAGGAGGATCTTGCTAGAGAGTTTGAGATGAAGGACTTGGGCCTCCTTCATTATTTCCTGGGATTGGAAATTTGGCAGCGCAGTGATGGACTGTTTGTTTCTCAGGGTAAGTATGCCCGGGAGATACTGGAGAAGTTCAACATGCATGACTGCAAGCCTATTTATACTCCTCTTCCTAGAGGTTGGAGGAAGGAGGATGCTACTTCTGCGGAGGTAGTGGATGCCACTATTTATCGACAGTTGGTGGGGTCGCTTATGTATCTGGTCAATACACGACCCGATATATGCTATGCTGTTAACCAGCTTTCACAAGCTATGGTTAAGCCTACCAAGCTCTTCTGGAAGGCAGGCAAGCATGTATTGCGTTATCTTAGAGGCACATCAGGATATGGCTTGTGGTACAGATAGGAGGATGAGGTGAAGCTATGTGGCTTCACGGATGCAGATTGGGCAGGGAGCCCAACGGACAGAAAGAGCACATCTGGAGGGATCTTCAGTATCGGGTCGACAGTAGTTTCTTGGTACAGCAGGAAGCAGAGATCCGTGGCACTCAGTTCAGCAGAGGCTAAGTATATGGCAGCAAGCTTGGCTGCATGCGAGGCCATATGGATGAGGAAGATCCTGGTCGGGTTGTTCGGGTCACACTTGGAGCCTACTGTGATTTATTGTGATAACCAGAGTTGCATTAAACTCTTGGCTAATCCATTATTTCATGATAGATCCAAACACATCGACATCAGGTACCATCATATCAGAGATTTTTTTCAGCGGAGAATCATGTTACTTTCATATGTTCCCACGGAGGATCAGGATGCTGACATCTTGACGAAGGCGCTCACCAGGAGCAAGTTCGAATTCCACAGAGGCAGGATAGGGGTTGAAGATAATCCATATCTTGTTGAGAGGGAGTGTTGAAAATGCAGCAAGATGATGGAGCTTAGTGAAATGAAGTCGCCTTCACTAAGTGGGCCCGCAGGCTATTTTTGGCGCAAAGTCTATTTTTAGACTATGTCTATTTTTAGACATATGGATCATGGTCTATGAGTTGAAGGATGCTATTTATGGATGATTGGTAAAGTTGGTAAAAATAGATGGACCTCTATTTTTAGACATTGGGCGGAATCTATTTTTAGACTGTCGGGCTAAAAATAGAACAGTCAAATATTATTAACCCTTAATAATATTTAGACTATAAACATTATCTTATCCTCTTGGAGCACTTTAGTTTGATGCTTGGATGTGGCACATGCAGCTGACAGAAGGAAATATTCTTTTCCTAAGGGTTAGTTGAGCTATTGCATGGTTGACTTCAGTTAGAACTCATGTGGCAGAGTTTGGTGGAGTTGATGAGACAGTTGGTGGAGTTGTGTTCGGTTTAACTTAGTTGAACTAGTTGTATTTAGTCTAACTGATAAATACACTAGCGATGAGTGGTGTGAATTAATTATTAATTAATTCACTAATTATTAACTCATAAATCAACTAAAGAATACATCAGTTAACTACAATGCATGGACAGTTCAGTGGAGACCAGTGTTAGAGGTGGGTGAAAGGGTGAGTCTACTATCAGTTGTGACTATAGTTGTGCATGAGATTTGCGCACACATTGATTGAGATTTCCAATGAGGATTGCGCAGTACAAGCCAGTGGGATTCGAACTTGGATCTCATCATTATTCATCTTGGATTGCACAGTAGAGGCAGGCAGACTTGTGGAGGAGATTTGAACCTGTGACTTGTTCAGATCTGAGCTAGTTTGTGTGTAACTATTGGAGATAGTACTGAGTACTTGTGAGGAGTATTGTACTATGATTGTTACATGTTCTCTATCATTATAATATACAGATAGTTGGGGTTTTTCAGCTATTAGCTTTCCCCATTACATACTGTGTTATATGTGTGCTTGATTATGTTTTAATGTGCGCATGCGACTTCTTCTATTTCCGAAAATTGATGATCAATTGTAGAAGAGGTTATGTATTATGCATGAAGCTTAAATAGTGTGTAATCAGGATAATCTCGGTGAATAATTCAGCTATTATTCAAATTTCTACAAATAACTCATGCATCTGTGAGTTGAGAGTTAAACAGATGAGTTTGATTTCAAGGGAAGTGTACTATCAATTGTATAATTGTCCAAATTATATAGGTTTTGGACGCCATGAGAGGAAGAGCCTAGATGGATTATTTAGTATTGGATGGGGATTTCACTAATTAAAAGAGGATTATTACACAAGGAAACAACATATGGAAACAGGGACTTCGGAAAGCCAAAATTTGGTCAAGTATTGGTGTAAGCTTGTTTATGAAGCAATGAGACATATAGAGATAACGTAGAGGTTTCTCAGGTTTGATAAAAGCATTGCAATTTTCTCATATTTTTTTACTAATGAAATATACGTATAAAATGGTTTTTAGCTATGGGTTTCGACATGAAATTTTTGTGTAATGTGTTGATTGAATTATTTCTCTTGTATTCTTTGTGATTTCAAGATAGTTTAAATTCGTTTCCATAATCATTAGAGTAGATTCATTTCTATTTTTTTAGAAAATTACAATTATTAGTTTGAATGTACAAGAAATTATTACATTTTATCATAGATGAAATCGTTATAGAAGAGAATAATATGAGTTTATTTAGTGTAAGTGGATCAAATTTACAATATCTTTCTTCAGGGTAAACAAGATTTCATTCTATTGATTGAGACTTGAGTATGCCCTTGAGAGAAGGTTTAATTTCATAGCTTGGGAGGACAGGATGGAAGCAGTATTGGAAGATAATGGGTTGAAGGAGTTCATATAAAATTTTATTCCTAAGCCTCCAGCAGTTGATTCTCAAGATCTAGCGAACTGGAAGAAGAATATAGCAAAGGCGAGAACTAACCTATTGGAAGGTGTTTGAGATAATATTGTCACGAAAATCCACAAAAAGGAAAGTCCATATGCAATGTGGAAGGCAATGAAAAACTTTTCACAGAAAAACAATGACCAGATTAAACTAGCACTGAAGGACAAGCTTAGGAAAATCAATATGGAGAAGGGTGACACAATACCAAAATACTTCACCAAGCTCACCCAATGTCGGGATGAGCTTGGAACTGTTGGTGTTACAGTTGTTGAAGACGATATCGTCATCCTAGCACTTATAGGTCTTCCCAAGAGCTCGCACAGCTACCAAGATTTAGGAAATGGGAGTTAGAGGGTACCAGAGTCAGAGTTTTTATGGTCTGACTTGGTGCAATAAGAGAAAAGGTGGAACACCAAAGATGGGACCTCATCCAAAGAAGTGGAAGGGGATTTTCCATTATCTAGTAAAGAAAAAAAAACCAAGGGAAAGAAGTCCCAAGGCAAGTATGAAAATAAGAAAAACTTATCCATGTAAAGTGATTTCACTTTCACAAGTTTGATAACTATGCCAAGAAATGTCCACAAAGGAAGGCAAGTAAGAAGGTTCCTATAGTAGCAGTAGCAGGTGAAGCTCTAACTGCACAATTCAAGCTTAATCTTACTCTCATTGCATGCATGAGAATAATAGTAATGGGAAACATGTGGTATCCCAAGAACAGTTCCTTGGTTTGTATGACATGGAATAGAGATCTCTTTGCTAACTTGGAGGAGAAAGACCTCAAGAAAAACATATAGTTTGAAGATGATGGGAGGTATAAACCGATCGATATCTGTAAAATTAATTTCGAGAGGGAGTTTGGATATCCCTCTCAGACTGACATATGTGATGTATGTTCTATGAGTAAATAATAATCTTGTTTCATCACGATATTGGAAGATCGTGGATATGATGTGATATTTAGCAAAGGAAAGGTTTTCCTTAGACAAATATTCACAGGACAGATGAAGAAGATCAGTGTGTGAGTCAAGAACCTATTTTCACTTGAGGTACAAGATGCATGAAAACCCTTGAGGAGCAAGGAAACGGTTAGAGACTTGGTGATTGAGAGGGAGCATGAATTACCTCTCAACATGCAGCCTTAGAAGTAGTCTCAGCAAGGTGTGGAGCAACCATAATTGGAGAAGCAGAGAGGAGGCCGAGTGGAGACATCCACTAGAGTAGAGACCTATAGTAGGGCAGAATTTTTAACCAAGTGGGAAAAAGGAGTACATGAAACCATGCCTATAGGTGAGAAGTAGGGTGATGTGAAGAAATAGTCCCAATAATGAAAAACTTTGGGCAGGATCCATTGAGGTTTTTTTGGTCTCTTGGATGATTACCTTGCTATGAGGGCCCACATTATTCAGTAGTAGGAGGATCAATGGCATTCATATGATGAGGAGTGCAGAGAAGTGTTGAAAGTAAAGCAAGAGGCTCAATAGCAGAGTTAGAAGAAGCACAATTTTCCTAGTAGACAGTTGCAGACACAATTGATTCAATTTGTTTATTCTTTATGCTTTTCAGTTGTGGATGTTGTAAATGCAAAAAAAAAAATAAGAAGTGTTACATGCATAACATTATAAAGGTATTGGATGAGAATATATGTGAATCCATTTCTTGTTAAGAGGGAATGTTGAAAATGGAAACAAGAAATATTGAAAATGACACCAAAAGAAATTCAAATTTAATTTCCCCTTGAAATAAATTATAATAAAATTTCAATTCCACATATCATGACAACCTGTACGAGTTAACTAAGTTAGTTTGACTTATTTGGTTCAATTAATTCAAGTTGAGGGTCTAAATTGAGTCCGGTAGAGTGGTTCCTACTTTTCTGGAGCCCTCGTTGAGTTTATTTTGAGTTGTAATTAATTAATTCAATTTATCTCATCTAAACTCAGTTTAACTCATTTCAACTATTGGAGGAAATAGTGGAAGGTGAAAGTGTGGAAGTGGAACTCGAACCACACTTAATGATCGACCAAAGAAATGATATATTAGCCATAAATAACTCATGTATGTGTGAAATCACAGTTTCCTAGTTGATATTGGAGTTCAAGGGAAGTGTACTATCAATTGTATATTCATCCAAATCGTATAGGTGGTTCATGGAGTTAGATGAAGGTCCTTTATGGATTGTGCAATATTATATATGGATTTCCCTAATTAACAAGGGCTAATTACCTAAGGAAATAGCACAAGGAAATAATGACTTGGGAAAGATAAAATTTGGCTAAGCATTGGCCTAAGCTTGTCTAGGAAGCAGTGAGATAGATATAGACAGTGTAGGGGTTTCTGAGGGTTGAGAAGAGAATTGTAATATTCTCATATGTTCTGACTAATGCAATATACAACTAGTGGGGTTTTTAGTTGTGGATTTCCCTAGAAAATATTTGTGTAATGTGTTGATTGAATTATTTCTCTTCTATGCTTCATGAGTTCATGATCATTTAGATTGGTTTGCATAATTGGTAGAGTAGATTCCAGTGTATCATTTTAGAAAATTACAATTAGTAGTTTGAATCTACAAGGAATTTACAAATTCCTAGCGAGTGCAATGGTTTTCAAAGCTTCGTGCATCTACTCAGATCTATGTTTAAACTTAATTAAAATATTTTTTATTAATACATTGATAATTTTTTTTAAATTAGTGAGGATGCAAGTCAATGCCAACAAAACAAAAATAATGATTCTCTCAAATAAAAGGAGGCAGAACTAACATGTATTGTTGTTTGAAGGAAATATTCTTGAAGAAGTAAATGAATAGAAGTACCTCATGATTGATTTCAACAACAAGCCTAATTGGGGGGACTACAAAAAGAAGAGAATATTACGAGGGTGGAGAACATTATATGCTCTTTAAAACAGACATAGAGAGGGAGATTTATGGAATTGGAAATTGATTAAAGTTATTTTTGAGCTCCTAGTTTGTCAAGTGATATTATATGGGTGTAAACTATGGGCTAGCATCATTCTTATCTCAAAATGGAAGCAAATTGAGAAAATCCAAAACGCTTGATCATGAGAAAGTTCAAAATAAAAGTTTTGGTTCCTTATTAGGTAATGATTAGTGAAATAGGAGTAGCTCCAATCGAAGAAATATCTATTGCGTGTCCCATAAGGTACGTAAAAGGAGTCGAGCAAATGGGAGTAGCTAGATGGCCTAAAGTTATCTTCAATGAAGATACAAGTGAAAGAAAGAAATCATGGATGAAAACAACAACAAATGGATGCAAAAATGGAATATTTACCTCCATGCTTGTCCCACACATAGTAAGGAGTTAAAAAAATTTGTTATCGAAAATTTCAGTAAATATATATGGGGAAAAGAGTTAGGAAAAAATAATAAGTAATTTTCTTAGGAATTCAATCCCACTAGTGACATCGAAAAAAATAGTGCATTAGAGTTAGCATTCCATCTCGCATCAACTTCAATGCCAAATGGGTAGGTGGAAAAGACCTAAATAAGCTTGGGAAAAATGGGTGTGTAATTTTTGCACTTCTCGGGTAGTGGAATAGGAAAAACATTTCATTTTGGAATGTGATGCATTCAAAGATACAAAAGACAATTACAACAGTATATTAACATCAGTTTCATGGCATTGTATTTTCAGGGACACTTAGAAGGTTGGGTCACGTACTATAGACTCTTAGAAGGTTGGGTCACCAAACTCTTAGAAGGTTGGATCTACTCATCATTAATTTGAGTAATAAAAATACTGAATTTAAAAAATCCAAAAGAAGGGAGGCTCTATGTCCCATATACTATTTTTAGTCTACTAGAAGTTCAAATTTCATTTATTCATTCATTTGATTTAATCTTTGAATAATTAAATTATTAAAAAATATAAAGAAAAATAAGTTTACTATTGTATAAACACACTTATTATATATTTTAAATCATTTAATAATTTTTAATTGCACATAGAGGCACTCTACAACCGAGTATGGAAACGATTAAACATGTAAACACATAGACATCTAAAGGTAAACTTAAATATAAACATAAAGGTAATGTTTAACATTTAACATTCAACCTAGTATCGGGGTAGATCTCACATAAAAACGTAAACAATTAAACATAAACAGGTAAAAAACTTACATGTTTAACATTTAACATTTTTAATCTAATGTTGGCATATTTAAAAATCAATCCAATGATTATTATGTATAAGCACAATATACATTTAAAATATAAAGAGTTTTACTAACACTCACAAATATAAATAAACTAGAGGTATGGTAAAGGTGCCCATTTGATCTTGATAAGCTACTTAGACTTCTAAAGGATTTCTGCTCTGCCATGGGTATGTCTGTCAACACTGAAAAAACAAAAGTTATGATTATCAAATCCAAGAAGGACAGTTACGCTAATTTCATGTATGAAAATAGTAACTTGGAGGAAGTGTCTTCTTACAAGTACCTAGGAATTGATATTAATCACAAGCTCAACTCAAACTATAGCATTCAGAAAAGGATAAAAGGGGGGTGGAAAGCTTATTTTGGTCTTGAAAATAATTTTAAAACGGAAAACCTCATAATGTGGGATAGAAAGAAGTTCCTCTTTGAAAATTTAGTCACTTCTGTTATCTTATATGGATGTGAAGTTTTGGGTTGCAGCATCTCTAGAGAATCCTAGAGAAATATTGAGCAAATCCAGAAGTGTTTTATAACTTATAACCTTAAAATTAAAAGCAATACACCCTATCCTATTCTCTTTATAGAAGTGGGTCTTTCCCCTATCGAGAGCCTAGCTATGACTAGGCTTCTGTTGTACAAGCACAAGCTCAATAGCATAGGAGACCATAGACTTCCTAAGCTAGTTTTAAATTCCAGCCAAAACCACCTAAGGCTTAAACGAGGATGGTATAAAGACACCAGGGTCTCGTTAAACCATTGGGAGAGCGATGATAATGTTGCATTGAAAAACATTAATAACATTAAAAAAATTGTTACTTCTAAGTTCAAAGAAAAAATGTGGTGTGAGAAAGATCTAGCAGCTAAAATAAAATTAAGATATTATAAGGAGGTCATCAACCCCACCCTAGAATATCGAAAGTGTCTCTCTATTTTAACTAGCTCAAAGAAGAAAATTAATATAGCCAATATTAGAAGGAACTCTCATGAGCTCCATAGTGAAACAAGTCGTTGGACAGTTCCTAAAACACCATGGATGGAAAGAATCTGCCATATCTATGAGAATATGAACATTGAGGATGAAAACCATTTCCTCTTAGAGTGCCCCGATGACAACCACATTAGAGCTCAATTTCATAATCTTTGTTACAATACTGACCTTCCTAGACTTCTAAGGTGTCAAAATTATAGTGAGCTCGAGAGGTTTCTCCCCAAGCTTTTTGAGCATAGGAATAAAATCTTAAATCAAACTAAATAACTCTTTTCTTTAGGTCTGAGAGACCAAAGATTGGTCTAAGTGGACGTTAACCATCATCGTCATCATCATCATCAAATAAATAAAAATATAAATAAACTAAAGGTATGTTAAATAGAAAAACCCTCTTTTTATATTTACTCCATAAATCTGTTTATATTTAAAAAAAAAAACTCAAAAAAGTGGTTTTATGTAGGTGAACTTAATCAGAAAAATACCATTTTAATAGGATGGGCTAAATACCATGGGCCAAATACCATATTTATAAAAGAGGTATAAAGAGGTACGTTAAATAGATAAAAATATATCAAATATGATTACAAATAAGCATCTAATTATATACTAAGCCTATGGGCCAAATACCATGGTAGATAAAAGATGTATGGTAAATAAATAAAATATAAATAAACAAGACGTATGGTAAATAAATTAAATTTAATAATTTTGGATCCAGAAAGTTTGTATTTGAATACACTACATGGATTAATTATCTCATGTAAAAACTTAAAGTAATTTTTAATATTTAACACTTAATCTAATTAATTTAATGTCGGCCTCGATCAAAAATCACTTCTTCCCTACATATATAAATTTAGCAAGGCCAAGAGAAAATTAATTTGTGAGAAAAGATTTCACGAGCTTTGCGAAGTGGAAAATAAAATTTGTGGAAGAGGATCTCAATTTGAGTACGAAGATCTCAGTTTGAGTACGTGGAAAATAAAATTTGTGGAAGAGGATCTCAATTTGACTACGAAGATCTCAGTTTGAGTACGAAGTGCGATTGATTTTTAGGTTTGATTTCTATTGCTCTTGCATTTTATTTTATTTTCTAACTTTTTGCTTTTACTTTTTCATCTACTTGACTTTATAGATGTCATTCTTGAATCACTCTTACCACCAAATTAGGATAATTTAATTTCTGCCTTGAGTAAAAACTTGTCTTGCTTTTAAAAAATTATTTCTAAATATGTATAAAAGTACCAAAACCCATTTAACTCACAATCTATAAGTCACACATTTAATCCTTAACTAAGCTGTTTAATAGATCCAAAATTAAAATGGTTAGTCAACTTACTCTTCTTACTAATTGGGGACATATCTCTATATATCTAAACTGATTCTTCAATTTGTATTTACGACCCATTTCGACTTCCAGGTTCAAAACGAAGCACGCGAGTCGGTAGGAGGCCAAATATAAGCGAGGGTTCGAACTTAGCCGAAGTCAATCTATTTTTAACTCTCTGCAGGTACAATCCATGATAGTTGGTGAAGACTGTAAATATGTTTTCGATCTTGCTATTTATGATCCATATAGCTCAAAGGGTTTTGCATTTGAGATTTCCCATAAATTTGACTTTGGGGATTTTGTGATATTGTGAAACACTCTAATGTTCAGGGTTTTGGGATATTTGAGCTTTTCCTTAATTTTGAGTTTAGAGTTTAAGATATTGTGAAATAGTCTCGTGTGCTTTTCCTTAATTTGGAGTTCTGTTTTTTCAAATCCGATTCATTAATCGCAACTGTTCAAATGATCGCCACATGTATATAAATGGGTTTTTCTCTTCCTTGTGGCTTGCCGTTATTTGCATCTCCTTTGTGATTTAGAGTGGCAATATTTTCAGTGCGTTTGAAAGTTTCGTCGATCTGCATACCTAGTGACTGTTAGACTTAAACTGTCTTCTTTAGCGTCTTGAAGTAGGAAGGCCAAAGACTCATTTTCTTTTACATAAATCCTTATATTTTATTCTATATGACATTCTTATATTTTATTTTATTTTGTATCCGTTACAGATCTGTGCTTCTCGCTGACCTATCTTTTACCAGTGAGAACCACAAACATTTGAACCATACCCTAAGAAATATAAATTTGGATATGGATTACACTGTATCAGAGTCTGAAAAGCCAATGACGAAGCCATTGTCTCAAACTACTTCGGCAGCTCAGTTTCAAGCAAGCAATGAAGTGGGAGTGAAGGGAGCAGTAAAGATGCCCAAATCATCAAAAAAGAGGCAGAGGAAGAATGGGAATTCTGAGAAGAAAGGTGACAGCTCCAGCTCTCCGTCAAGTGGTCGTCCAGAATGTTCATCGCTTTCTAAAATAGAGGAGGAATATCGAGCTTTGAGGCGTGATTATTTGATTCTAGAGGAGGAACACACAACTCTCACTGATGAGGTGACAGAGGTAGAAAGAAACATCGAAATGCTGGAAGCGGAGAAGAACGCACTTTTGGATAAGCTGGTCGTGCTAGAGGGCTTGGTTGAAGATCCAGGTTTCTAATGTCTCTCTTAAAAGGCATTTAATCAGAATATCGTCACAATTGATGCTTTAATGTTTACAGCTATCTGGGGCTTGGTCAGACGACTGATACAATTAGTTTTCATTTGTGATTTTATATATCTGTGTTTGATGTTAGGTGGTGATTGGTGACTTGGTCCAGACGGTATTATACTCTGACGGTATTATTATCACTTTATTTTATCAATTATGCAAATCGATAGGTAATTTTAGAATACGGACTTGTATCCATTTTAGAATAAATAATGAAAAGTTTTTTAAAACTTTTTAGTTAAATAATAGATTTTTAACTTACATTTTTCCTGTTTTACCACTAACCCTAATGAACAGTGAGGTAGTTTCTGGTTTATCATTCCTTTCATTAATTCTATAAATTTAGTTTCCCATTAAAAGATCCGTGGAGAGTACATCTTTCACACATAATTGAAAACAGCCTTGAAAGTGCTCCCAATCTACATAAGTGTACGGTCAAGATAAATAAATATCATTATAATGCATTTTTAGAAAATCTCTTAAATAATGGAAGGATCCAAAAATAAATTTATACCATGAATATCACAAAATAGCAAATAATAATTAAAAAAATAATCTATTTAGTTTAACAAAATTATTTTTTCCTATTACCCGACACTTTGGAGTTTGAAAAATTAGTTAAGCCACTTTGGAGTTTGAAAAATTAGTTTTTATATAAATATATGATAGTCTTCCCCACATTCACCATCTACCTAAGAAGCATTGTCAAAGTAAGCCAAAGGTCTTGATAGCTCCACCACAAATGTGTGGTCTATAGCTCCACCACAAATGTGTGGTCTATTTAGGAAGCAACATCTTTTTATGTATCGAATGAAGAAAATATAGTCTAAGATGAATGATGTGTAATAATTTTTTTTTTTAATGTGTAATATTTGCAAAATTTTATTTAAAATAAATGAATTTGAAATATTTTTAATATTTAATATTTTAAATGAATTTGGAATATTTTTAGTATTTAATATATAATAATAATGTAAAGGGGCACTGTAAAGATCATGATGTGTAATGAAAAGGTCCCTAAGGTTATTTTTAAGCCAAGGCTCTCATGGTAAAACTACCATCACTTATCTATCAATTATTATTTAATATGTATAAATACACTTATAATTATTGCACATTCAATTCTGGTTTAACATTTGATATCAAAGTTGCATGTTTGTTGCATCCAATATGAACTCTTCATACATCACAACCACTGGTTTGGCATTCTTTTCAAGAACAAGAAGGGGTTGATTGTTGGTAAACATGTACTACCATTGTCTTGTTGGGTTTTCACACTCACCCTACATATCTTTTTTCACCATCAACCTCTTCCTAGATAACTCACATTTCCCTTAAAACTATGCCACTAAGACCACATTACGAGGCCATTGAAGCACACCGCAAGCATTTGTTTTTCTGAAAGATGTGCCTCTCACGGGTGCTCATCTTCGAAAATGCCTCACATATCCTTCATGGTCATTCATATACATGTCTCCACCTTTTAAACACTTCTTTTACCCTCAGGATGCTCACACATCCAATCTTGTAGAAAAAAAGGAAAATCATATAACATCTTGTAGCAATCTTGTAGTAGTCCTATAACATCGTGTACCACTATCTAAACATGATGTATTTGCTCCAGGAGCTTTATTTTTTCCTTTCGGGATTGAATAATGACACCCAAGCTCTAAATCCATGATTGGGGAGGACCAAAGGCCACTCTAGACCCACCTCTCCTTCACTACAAATACAAATATGCAATTAGAATTAGAAGACATTTCAACAGTTAAATATCAATGATTTTTTTCTAATATAATGTACATGGATTTTATTTCTAAGGATAAGTTTCCTTGAATGATAAAAAAAGGTGATTCACCAATGCAAAGTATATTAGACCTGATTCTTGAATGTATGCTTTCATAGGATTTTAACCACATGCATTGTTGTTGAAAAGATCAAAATTCATTTTTCAGAGAAAATTTGAACATTCTCCAAGTAGAGTATTGATTTACGTTATGTGAGTAGACTAGCACTTTTCATTTCTACAATTACTGTAGTCTTTACATTCCTAGAACTAGTGTCAATCTTTACATTTGGATGAATAAAAAAAAGAAGAAATATTTAGGATGAACCTAGGGCCATATGAGTCCTTCGGAGACTATGAGGAAATGTTCCAACACAATTATAGGATGGATAAATAGGCATCGTAGAAATGAGTTCCCACTGAAAACCATAGATTTCTTCTCTATATATGAGGAAAACCATGCAACCGATAATGTCCCCCTCTTCTAGACCTAAAGGTTGTATGAAAAGGAGGAGATAATTGCTTGAAAAAAATATTTTTCATCACCAAGAGGATGCCCCAATGTTCTCCACCATATCAATAGGGAATTTAAGGTGCATAATGTCCTCACAATTCAAATAAACATGCACCTTTCCGCCTTCATACCATCCAACTCATCCATCGTGATCCATGACCTTTACTTGGTCGTATGATCCTCAATATCTCCCTTCTTCTATCAACTCACCTTTTTATCCACATCAACCTCACCCTCCTCAATGCAGAAACCATTCAGAAGGATGGAGGCCTCATACAACCCAATCTCTTGTATTAATGTGTCTCAATCTTAGCCACAAATATCTCACAACAACTAGCCTAAGCAACCTGAACTACCTTCCCAACCCGATCTGAACCAAAACAACAAGCAGGAACTACAAGCTTAAACTGGGGAAATATCTTATCTTGCTTATGTTTTGGAGATCCAAGAGATCAATATCCAGCCTGGGACAATACTCTGGAATACTCACCCACCTTCTCCACCTGAAGGACTTGAAGAATAGAAGGAATATGGTACCCTTTAGGCCAATGTGCCTCCTTATCCTAAAAGTTTGATCAAACCCAAATAACACACCCTAGAAGAGGTTGAACTTATGGGAGAGTTGAAGAAATTGTGTTTTATAGTACCCTTTCTCTAGGCCATCAAGTATGTCCCCATTTACAACAATATTATCAAGTAATATTGCTTGAAGAGGCCTAGAAGTAGAAAAAGAGATGCTCCCACTATCAATGTTGTTGGGCAGTTGTATGATCTCATGGTTGGGAGGGTGATCTTCCCAAAGTACTTGGATCCTAGTAGACCAGTAGTAGATGTGCACATTAATAGAGTTGTGGTCCCTAATAACTTGATTAACCTTGGGGCTAAAATCAACCACAAAGGAGGATGAATTCTTCCCTTAACGATATTGTAAAATAAAAATTGCAAAAGCAACTAGATGCATGGTTCATATACCCCATTTCAAATAGTGAATGGGTGTCCTCTAATGTCATAGTACCCAGAAAAATGGGAAGTGGAGAATTTTTTTCGATTATAGAGAACTTAACAAGGCTATAAATAAGGACCGTTTACCACTGCCTTTCACTAATCAAGTCCTAGATGGCCTTGCATGGAAGAATTTTTTTTCCTTCTTAAATGGATTTAGTGTTAAGGAAAAAGTTAAGAAAATTTTCACATGCCCATGGAGGAATTTTTCATATAGGTTCCTCTTACTTAGTTTGTGTAATTCTCTTATTACTTTCTAGAGGGAAGTATTGAGTATATTTGTTGACCCTGTGAATGAGACTATTGACATATACATGGATGATTTCACCCCTCATGGGAGAGATTTTTCGGAAGCCCTTTCTAATCTATGTAAATTATTTAGAAAATATATTGAGATCAATATTTCATTGAGTCCCGATAAATGTGAATTTGTAATCAATGCAGGGACTGTCGTAGGCCATTTCATATCCAAGGAAGGGATTCAGGTTGACCCAATCAAAGTTCCCATCATTAGAAATGTCCCTATCCATAAAAAGAAAATTGATATCAAAAGCTTCCCTAGGCTGGTTGGATATTACAAAATATCAATGGATTTAGTTAGTTAGCCTCACCCATGTTCAGATTTTTGGCTAGAGATTCAAAATTTTGTCTGACAAATAAGTGCCAAGAGGCATTCGAAATGTTCGAATAAAAATTTTCCACTGCGCCCAACCTTAGAGGCTCCAATTGGGAATTTCCTTTCCATATCCACACAAATGCATCAGATAAAGTTGTAGGAGTAGCCTTAGGAAAAGTGGAATACAAATTTCAATATGAAATATGCTTCATTAATAAGAACCTTTCCAAAGTTTAACTCAACTATACAGTCACTGAAAAGGAGACCCTAGCTGTGGTGCATTCTTTGAATAAGTTTAGGTACTATATTACTAGATGTCAAGTATTTGTTCATATTGATCATGCAACCATTAAATATTTATTGAATAAACGTGATGTCAATGTTAGAATCATTATATGGTTGTTATTATTACAATGATTTAATCTAACTATTGTTGACAACCGATTAAAGGAGAATGTGGTTGCATATTTTTTTCAGGACTAGCCTTGCCTATAGGAAATGAGGAGATTGTAGATGATCAACTTCCATATGAACACATTTTTTCTATCTCAGTGATATCTCCTTGGGTTTGTGATATAGAAAATTACTTGGTTTTATAGGAGGTTCCCTCCTAATATATGCTCCAGGGAGAAGAGAAAGATTGTTAGGAAGAGTGAACCCTTCACTTGGATTGGGTGAAATGTATTCAAGTTGGGGCTAGATCATATTTTGATAACATGTGTGACAGAGGAGGATGCCTTTGACATCCTCTCATCATGCCATCATGGGCCTTGTGGGGGTCATTTTGCTGCTAGAAGGAAGACATTAAAAGTTGTACAAGTTGGATACTATTAGCCTATGCTACATAAAGGTGCAAGGAGGTAAACTTTAGGTGTGATGAGTTCCAAAGGATGGGAAAGGCTACACCCAATAATGAGATGTGCCTATAACCTCAAGTGACTCTAGATCCATTTGAGAAATGGTGGATGGGTTTCATTATGCCCAATGATCCATCATCTTGAAAAAAAAATATATCATTGTGTGATTCGTTTACTTTACCAAGCAGGATGAAGAAAAGGTAATAAATGTATAAACCAAGAAGAGAGTGGTTGAAATCCTAAGGGAACACATATTTTACAAGTTTCGTTTTCTGAGTGAGTTGATCACTGATTAAGGGATGCAGTTCACCTAAAATTTGATTGAAGACACAATGGAGCAGCACTAGATCAAACAAAGTAAATCCACATCCTATAACCCTTAGGAAAATGGGAAAGTGGATGTCAAATAAATCCTTGGAGAAAATTTTGACCAAGGTTCTTAGGAGCAACAAAAGGGATTGGGCGGATCAACTTGTAGAGGCCACTTGGTCCTACAATAATACCACGAAAACCACAACTAGATTTACCCCATTTGAATTGATTTATGGAAATAAATCCCTATTGTCGATTGATTTTGAATAAAATACCTTCAGGATGGTAGAAAAATTAAATTTATACCTCACTACAGCAAAACGAGAATGACTTCTCCAAATCAATGGTTTAGATGAGTTCAAATTACGGGCTCTCATGCATAGTAAGGCAGTCAAATTACAGAGGAAGGTTTGCCATGAAAGACACATTAGAGAGAAAGCCTTCGAAGAGGGCGAGTAGGCCCTCATTTATAATTTAAGGTTCAATGATTTCAAATTTAAAGTGAGGACAAGGTGGTTGGGCCCCTGTCTAGTGGAAAAATGTTATGAAAATTGGTCTGTCCAAATGAGAACAATTGATGAGGAAGTATTCCATTGATTTTCAATGGTTATTGGTTGAATTTATATAAGAATACTTTATCAAAAGAGGATTTTATTAGTTCAATAAGTAAGGAGATAAATTTAATTGTGGGCCTCACAACCCTCTATCCATACAGCCTCTGATTCGCAAGAGAAGGAAAAGAAAAAATAAAACAAAAAAGGGGAGAAAAAAATAATAAATATAAAAAAATAACGAATAAAACTTCTAGGTGAAAACCTCAATGAGAAACCTAAGGTCAAATATAGAGTTGAAAACCTCCAAGAGGCATCCTAGGAGAAAAAAAGAAGAAGAGGAAACATAAAAAAAAAAATTCCCTAGGTGAAATCCTCCTTTGAGGTACCTTCGAGAGGCATCCCAAGAGAAAAGAAAGAAGAAAAAAAAAAAAAAACCGAGGTAAAAACCTCCTTTAAGGCACCTAGGGGATGCTTGTAGAATTAAAACCTCTCTAGAGGCATCTTGTAGGTCCCCCCCCCCAAAAAAAAGGAGTGAAATATATGATAAAAGAGGAGGAGAAAACAACATAGAGGTAAAGGAGCCCTTACACTAGTTCTTCTAGAAAATCTTTGCAAGGTTCCAATCATAGTTAAAGAACAACATCAAAGGGAATTAGGTGGTCCACATTCCACTTTTACACTTCCCAATATAACCTCCTCAATATCATTTTTCACTCCATCCATCTCTCTACATTACTCCATTATTAGGCACCCCACCTCAATTATTCCTCAATCCTTCAGTTGCTATATGATTATTTTTAACTAGTATATAGGATTGACTAGAATTACTACAGGATTGAGATCAACATAGTAAAATGGTAATATGTCATGTTATTCTTGGGGAAATGAAGGGATAGGTTCAAAATGCCTCCATCAAATTTCATCAACATCACTTAGCCATTCATTCCATGCAAAACTTCACCCTTGTTCATGAAAAAACTCTATTTTTTCCACTTCTTCACAAATTCTCACCACCATTATAGTTTCCAGTCCCTTTCAATAGGCTCACCATGAATTATAAAAGACTATGATTATATTCCACAAATTAGATTGTGATTTTTTAAGGGTCTATGTGACGGCTACAAGAAACAAATCCAATCTTGTAGGAGCCTACACAAACCGTATATAACCATAGCCAAAAACACATGGCAGCTCTTCAATGAAAAATTTTCCATTCAAAAGCATCGAGAGACCATCCTTAAGATATGAGGAGCACACAACGCTCACTAGGAGAAGATACAGGGGAATTTATCACCTTCAACAAGATTAGATCGATCCCTGAAAAACTTATATCAGAAGACTTCACCCATACATACACACAATAGAGAATACTTATAAAAAAATTATATGTTTTGTGCATAAAAGGACTAGTATGAGAGATAAAACCACCATAGGCCAACATATCCATATCTAAAGTAGCATGCATGCATTAACATTAGATAAAAATCACCAGGAAGTCTCAATTAGGACACTCCTTGCCTCTTCCTTTAAGCGAATAATGGTTCAAAATTATTTTTTATGGATGAGGGAAAAATATTATAGGATGGAGGTGGCTAGTAAACTTAGCCAACCTCACACATTTAAATTGAAATTCACTAACCTTTCATGAAATTTGGAAAATTAAACGAAAGGGGGGGTAATGAGTATGAGGAGTGGGCAAAAAGGGTCTGAAAAATGAAATATGTTTATGAAAGGTAGGAGCCAACTCACGAAGTGTGTTGATCCTAGTACCACAAGAGGAAATAAAAAAGGATAGGTGTGACGTTAGTTGTACGAAGAATCCAATTCCAAAAATTAATGGAGAGGCCACTAAGGCATCGAGAGGTGAGATAACTGTAAGTAGGGGGTCCCTAAGGTGCTACAGAGAAGTTACTTGGTCAACTAGGAGGTGTCACAAGGTCAAAAGTAAGTATTACAGGATCATAGGAATATGCTATAATATTATAGAACAATGGCTACAAGATGAGGCCAAGAAAGGAAATATGGTCATAATTGACAAATGGCTTCCTCCAAATACCCAAAATAATTAATAAATAACCTGGGGAAGAGTAAGTAGTGTTTGTATCACCAAATTTCATTATCAAGAGGATTTAACTGAAATTCCGCCTCTGTAGACATCTTGTCGAAAATCCTTATCAATTTTTTTTTTGTGAGATTGGTAGGAATACATCTTCAGCATGTCAAACATATCACCCAAGTTAGGGTGATAAATTAAACCAGTGACTTCACGTCACTCGATCACCATCTATGCAAGACACCATGGGCAAATCCCTGTAGAATTGAGTTTCTGAAAAAATTATGCAGGAGGCAAGGTGAAATCTGTCATATTCTACTTGAATTTTTTCCTATAATTTTGTTTCCTCTGAAGAGAAGTATAATTCCAACCTTCTCTTCCCTGCCTTGAAACCCTAGGCTTCTCAAAAAACAACCTCCATAAAAACATTCTTCGATAATTTTGAGGAAACAATTGTAGAAAACATGGGAGGGGGTTTCAATATAATGGATCCCATAGACACTCAAAAAATCCATAAACATCCTCCTTTCATCGATATCTTCCTAGGGCACCAATGGTTGAGGTTCTTTGAAAAATTGAACGGGTATGATGATGAGATAACCCAAGAATTTTCCATGACTATTCACTCTCAAGGGGAAGACAACACCACCAATATTTTTAGGGGGATTTCCATCCATGTGAATGTAGAAAACATTAGAATAATATTCACCATACCATTTGTGGTAAAATGGGGAAAGGAAGATAGAATATAAGGTGCCACAACCAAGAAAAATAAAAATGTCTTCTTCCCCGAGGAGAAGCACATTGAAGACAAAAATGGAGTAAGAAGGGAGAGCCTCCCTCACCCTTGGGATGAAGTGGACTATGACATCCTTCAGTACATATATTGTAGACTCAATTTGAGTGTTATATATATGTATCAATCTAGGATATTGTATGAGATAGGGTTCGAAATATAATTTCCCATTCCAATGAGGCTCAAAAGGGATTGAAATAAATGATAAAAGAGGAGGAGAAAACAACGCAGAGGTAAATGAGCCCTTACACTAGTTCTTCTAGAAAATATTTGGAAGGTTCCAATCACAGTTAAAGAACAACATCATAGGGAATTAGGCGGTCCAGATTCCACTTTTACACTTCCGAAGATAACCTCCTCAATATAGTTTTTCACTCCATCCATCTCTCTACATTACTCCATTATTAGGCACCCCAACTCAATTTTTCCTCAATCCTTCAGTTGCTATGTGATTATTTTTAACTACTATAGGATTGACTAGAATTACTACAGGATTGATATCAACATAAGAAAATGGTAATATGTCTTGTTCTTCTTGGGGAAATGAAGGGATAGGTTCACAACGCTTCCATCACATTCCATAAACATCACTTAGCCATTCATTCCATGCAAAAATTCACCCCTTTTAAGAGAAAACTCTACTTTTTTCCACTTCTTCACAAATTCTCACCACCATTATAGTTTCCAGTCCCTTTCAATAGGCCCACCATGAATTATACAAGCGTATGATTATATTCCACAAAGGATATTGTGATTTTGTAAGGGTCTATGTGACTGCTACAAGAAACAAATCCAATCTTGTAGGAGCCTACACAAACCGTATATAACCATAGCAAAAAACACATGGCAGTTCTTGAATGAAAACTTCGCCATCCATAAGCATTGAGAGACCATCCTTAAGATATGGGGAACACACAATGCTCACGAGGAGAAGATACAGGGGAATTTATCACCTTCAACAAGATCAGGTTGATCCTTGAAGAACTTATATCAGAAGACTTCACCTAGACATACACACAATAGAGAATACTTATAGAAAAATTATATGTTTTGTGCATAAAAGGACTAGTATGACAGATAAAACCTGCATAGGCCAGCATATCCATATATAAAAGTGTAACACCCCGAAATTTATGTGATTGCATTTTAAAGTTAGATACTTGAACTTTACATCCTAAGGGGAGTGGACCCCAAAGGATAATTATATTTTTGAATGTAATTAAACATTTGATTGAGGAAATGAATAAAGTATTATGGTGAAAATTGACCAAAAATGAGATGATGAGATCACTTGCTAAATCTGTGAGGATGGATGAGGCAAATATGTCCCCACAATCTTCCAAAAAAAATCCTTGGAAGATAGTAATTTTTAAATTTAGATTTTTGAGGAAAAATCTGAATTTCCCCAATGATGAGGAGAGTAGTTGGGAAGAGGTAAAAAGATGGAAAAGCTGAGGAAAAGCATAAAACAGCTTTAAAGAATCCCTAAGTGGGAAGCCTAGGCAAACAGGAAGAAAAGCATCCTGAGATTTTGGACGCAGAATTAGAAACATGCTTTGGGGAACAACAGCTTAAATAAGCTGCTCTTGTACAGATTAGAGGTTAATCTGCTACAGGAGGTGATCTCAGCTCGGGGGTGAGTTCTGGGAGACAAAAGAACTCTAAGGTTGGGAGGTTGGTCTATTACACAAGTGGTATGCCTCTGAAAAAAAACTTGTCTTATTGTTTTCTATAGTATGAATTGGCTACATATAAAAACAAGTTTATTCTAGGTTTGTTCCTATTACTAGTCTACATTCAACATGATGTAGTTCCTAGGCAGAAACATGGTCATCCTGTATAGTTGTAGAAGAAAGACCTGTAAAGTGAAATTCCACAGAGTGTTTAGACCAGGGTGGGTCTAAATCTGAGGAAATCTTGTTTTGTTCATGAAAAACTGTGGAATTGTATTTAATCTGCTTCTGTTTCTAAGTAGAATTGCATATCAGCTATCATAGAGAGAAATGAAATTAACTATAGTACATTAGAACAATAGCAGGATATTCGTTATAAATTATACTGTCTATGAAAGATCAGAAGGAGAAACTCAACAGACTGGCCTCAGGTTCAGTCGAATACTTCATGATATTTGCAGAAAATCAAATTATCTTAGACAACAAAGACAGTCCATAAGCCCTTACTCTAAGTACAGGAAAGTAGTAGATATTCCTAAACAAATGAATATGAAAAAGGACCAGACAATAGTCTCATGGACTTCTTCTAATATTATATTGCTGAGAAGTAATACCTAGAAGACAGAAATTATGAGCAATCAGTTGAGAAGCATAGGAGTAAGAAGTAATTAAATTTCCACATTATACACATTAGCATTTATTTAACCAATATTTCCTTGACTATGAGGAAAGCAAAAAGAGTTCAAATCTCATTACCAGTTCTTCAAAGTTCAGCTATCATCAGGTATACATATAGGTACTAGATGTAACTAATTACAAGAAATTAAGAAGAAACTGGAGAATAGATTTATGCTTGCATACCTTTGAAAAAGGGGAAATTATAATTCATAGACTTTCAGACATACAAATCATCTATGGATAAACAGGACTGGTCTCATAAATATTCCGTGAGCTGTTCATATGTCTAGACAGTCAGGTATAAGACCAGTTCAATGTAACCAGGAGCAGAGGCAACTGTAATTACATTATAAATATCCAAGTATAGACTCTACACAGAAATGAGTGAACCAAATACATCAAAGGAACAGACAAATAGCATGTATAACAACCTATAAATTTTGATGTATGCACTTAAGAAAACCTGGAATGTCAGTAGCATTTCCAGAAAACAAAATAGATTCCGATAAGTATATTCCACAAAGCCAAACGCCATGGTTTGAAATTATACTCATTATGTATACTGTCTCTGTACATTTAAAATGGTGGCAGAGTAAATAAAAGTTCAACCTACGAAAATAAGAAGTATACAATGGTCCAAAATTTCAAACGAAATACTGAGCCTATTAGGCTGGGGTACAAAAATCGAAACCCCCATCTCACAGAACGAATTTAGACAGCGCCATCCAAGGATGACCACGCTAATAAAATGGAAACGAAAACCCTGACTCGAAGAGTGGGTTACGTTCTGTATGCAACCTTGCACAACATCACCATAGAAGCAGTGGTTCGACGCTTAAGAGATAACGCGTCAGGTGAGGAGTAACCCCATACAGATACCGACCTGGAAGGCCACGAGACCGAGTTAGCATCCACACGATTTAAAAGGGATCCTCTCTACTGTCACAAGCATGCAGGAATCCTTTGGAATTACCTGTAGAAAATAGAAACGACCCAAATTCAGTTAGTCACTGCGCCATCAGAGATAAACGAGCACATAGATATAATGATCTCGGTATTAAAATTTGTACCTGTGCAATGTAAACTTTCAGACGCGTCGAGCCCTGTTCTCGACCATTCCATAGAGAGGGAGTAAGATAAATTATCTTCGAGAATAAAACGATGAAACCAATAATTATACGCTGGAATGGGGAGATTTATTTAACCTACCTCATTCAGCTCCATGGAACAGGAGGCATTCGCTGGAGGAAAGGCGACGCAAGGGGTAACGTACCAAGCAGACGAATTTTAATTATAACCAGAGAAGGGTCGAAGTAACCTCGAAATTATCAACCAGTTACACCATGTGCAGGATGAATACCTGGAGCATCTAAAGAACAAACCAGACGCATTCACATGAGTGATTATTCAAAGAAAAAAATATATATTCAGCGTCGAGCGTATGGCTCTTGTAACCTAGGTATGAAAAATCCACTTCTGCAATAGAATTCAAATGTGCATGGGGCAGATTGCCTGTCTGCGCGGTGAGAAGGAGAGGCGCCATATCTTCTCTCGCCAAAAAAAGAGTCGAAAACCTCGGCAGAGTGGCATGGCTCAGTCATGGAAGGAACCTGCAAACGAAGAGCACGGAAACCGACTAAGCTCTCCACTCTAAACTTATATAAGCCTTCGGTAACCACATGAACCCTAACTGAAGACGATCGTCGTCGTCCACTTGGCAAGCATCTGAACCATAAGCCACGGATCGAGGGCAGCATGGAGAGTTAATACAGTCGTATCCAAATTTATGGAGGCTGATGAGAATTGAATACTGTATGTCCGGTTCAGGCATTGACGTGGGTGTCGATTACCACGCAGGTTGAGTTGTGCCAGCTACGTGGTGAGTCCACGTAAGCCAACGGATAGGCTTAATACAATACAACGCTCAGTTCATCAACCCAACGCCTGACGTGGATCCAATTTTCACCATGACGATATCATAGAAGTCCAATCTGAAATAATAATGAGCGCTATGTTCAAATTTAAAAACCGAGGCCAGTACAATACATATCTTAAATCGAGTCAAAAATCTGAGGTACTCATCTGAATAGTCGTATCAACCAAGCGCATAGGAAAATCGACGCATCATAATATACTCTTCGAACTTTATGATAAGGTTATCAATATATATCCATATAACGTGACCATCGTAATTATGGCTATACAAAAGGTTGAAATTGCCATGGGCCACAACCCTTACCACGAACTTATATAACCCATGCTTATAGTTCATATGGGATACGATGGAAGATAATAATAATAATTTAAATGGAATATCTGACCATTAATGAATGGAGAGTGTGGTGCATAAACACCATCTCCCTAATTAAAATCAAAATAACAATATAACGAGAAATAGTGACAGAGGGTGTTAACTGTCATAATAATGGGATTGAGAGGTCAAAATTACCCTAGGCTCTCTAGTTGTACTCGCAAAGATTTTTTTTTTTTTGGGTGAGACTTGGAGGCGTGACAAATGTGACTTTGTGCTCACGATTGTTGTGTACTCACTGTGTAAATTTATTGCTGTAGCAAAAGTTTTGTTTTGTTGTTTTGTTTTTTTTTCTGTTCACTGACCTGTGCTATGTAGTGTACAGTGAGGTGATAGAATGGAAGAAGGTGGTGGAATTTATGTAGATCTGCAGGGTGAGCCAGATCCAAATGCGGCCATGATGGCTATGTTGCAGAAATTGCAACAAGAGTTGGCTGAGATAAAAATCCAGAATGACAGATTGTCATTAGCCAGTGAGGAGCAGGAAAGGCTCATCAGAGAATTAACCTCACGGAACAACCACGAAGGCGAAGGTTCCGGGAAGAGGAAAATTGATGAATCTGATGAGGAATATGCTATTCGACATCAGAATAAGCATCAAAAGGAATTAAAAGGGGAATTCCGAAAAATCAAACCTCCCTCCTATGATGGAGAAAAGGAGGAGGATGCAGAAGCCTGGTTGCTGAATATGATTAAGTATTTCAAGGTTTATGAATATGAAAGCAATATGAGGGCCAGATTAGCTGTCTACCAGCTACAAGGTAAGGCTACCTTGTGGTGGGAGGAGACCAAGATGGTGCATGCCATAGATGAAAAGACAGTTACTTGGGAAGATTTCCAGACTAAATTCAATAATCACTACTTGAATGAACGGTACTATGATGACAAAGAAAAATAATTTCATGAGCTTAGATTGGGACAACTCACTATCGATGAGTTTGTCACTAAATTTACCAATCTGTTAAGATATGTACCTTACATAAGGGAAGAAAAGGCAAAGGTATAGAGGTTTCTGAGTTGTTTGCCTCTGATATACAAAGAGAAAATTGAGTTTGAAAACCCAAAAAAAATGGACGAAGCTGTTAGGAAAGCCAGATTGTGTTACCAACAGTTCAAAGGAAAAACTGATCAAGGAAAAAGTTGGGTAAGTAAAAATGAATTCAAAGGGAGAAAACTGAAACCTGCCTATTTGAAGAATTTTGGTAGAGATCATCAGCGGAAAATATTTGGAAAACCCAAAGAAATTCAAACTACACAGTCTCAAGTGGCATCGAAACCGATGGAGGGAGACAGTAAAAAGGAGGGAACAGTCAGAATGAAGGAGCCCTTCAAATGTTGGGGCTGTGGGGAACCCCATCTTTTGAGGGACTGCCCCCATAGAAATGTTCATATGCTCCTAAAGGATCGGGAAGCGACAACAGTGAACGATATAGCCAGAAACATACCAACTATCAGTGCAGCCCTAGAAAATCGCCAAGCAGAACATCAAGCAACCATGGTGGAAATGGAGGGTAAGATTTCTGACTTACCTGTTTCTGTTCTAATTGATCCAGGTGCTTCTTTGAGTTACCTTAGTCCAAATATTGTAGAAAAATGTAACTTAAAAACTGAAAAATTTCAACAGTCATGGTTGGTACAGCTGGCCACTGGAACAAAAAGAAAGGTAACCCATAAACTGCCCAAAACAGAAATCCAATTAAATGAGTTTAGAACAGAAGTGAATTTGAACATTCTACCATTAGGGTCATATGATTTATTGATAGGAATGGACTGGATGGAAAAGAAGAAAGCTTTGATGAATTGCTGGGATAAGACCTTGCACTGTGTAGATGAGGAAGGGAAACCTTTCATTCTCAAAGGGAAACCAAAACCAATTTCTGTCAGACAAATTTCAGCCTTACAATTGAAAAGAACAGCTAGGAAGGGATATCAGGTTTATGCAGTGCATGTGGAAGAGACAGAACAGAAAACTGAAGAAGAATTACTGGATACTGTACCAGTAATAAGAGAATTCAAGGAATTTTTTCCAAAGGAAATCCCTCATCTTCCCCCCAAAAGAGAGATTGATTTCTCAATCGATCTGGTGCCAGGAGCAACACCTGTTTCACGAGCACCTTATCGAATGAGTCCTCCTGAACTTATAGAATTGAAAATGCAACTGCAAGAACTACTAGACAAAGGGTATATCAGACCAAGTGTGTCTCCTTGGGGAGCACCAGTGCTGTTCGTGAAAAAGAAAGATGGAACTTTCAGGATGTGCATTGATTATAGGCAACTAAATAAGTTGACCATTAAAAATAGATATCCTTTGCCTAGAATTGATGATCTTTTTTATCAGGTAAGAGGAGCTTCAGTATTCTCCAAAATTGACTTAAGAACTGGTTACCACTAGCTCAGAATTAAAGAGGAAGACATCAGCAAAACAGCCTTTAGAACCAGGTATGGCCGCTACCAATTTGTAGTTCTACCTTTTGGTTTGACAAACGCCCCTGCCACATTCATGTGCCTAATAAACAGTGTGTTAAACAAGTATTTGGATAAATTTGTCCCGGTGTTCATAGACGACATTTTAGTTTACTCAAACAGTGAAGAGGAACACAAAGAACACCTAAGGATCGTGCTGCAAACTCTAAAGGAAAATCAGCTATACGCTAAATTTAGCAAATGTGAGTTCTATAAGGACAAGATCCAATACTTGGGTCATATTATTTCTGAACAAGGCCTTGCTGTTGATCCGGAAAAGATAAAGGCTATAAAAGAATGGCCAGTACCCTATGATGTTTCAGCAGTTAGATCATTCATGGGGATTGCCAGCTATTATCGCAGATTTGTGGAGAGATTTTCTGCCATAGCACATCCCATCACTTCCTTACAAAGGAAAGGTGTCAAGTTTGTATGGACGAAAAAATGACAAAATAGTTTTGACCAATTAAAGCTGAAACTTACCACAGCCCCTATACTGAAGATTGTTGATCCTGATAAGGAATTTGTGGTATGTACGGATGCATGCGCAGAAGGGTTGGGAGGAGTTCTGTTGCAGGAAAATTCTGTGATTGCCTACGAATCCAGGAAACTGAAAATACATTAACAGAATTATAGTGTCTATGATTTAGAATTAGCAGCTGTTATTCATGCTTTAAAAATGTGGCGGCACTACCTTCTTGGGAAAGATTTACACTGATGATTGATCATATTAGCCTTAAATATTTCTTTTCTCAAACGGAATTGAATGCCAGACAAGCTAGATGGCTGTCCTTTTTAAGTGAGTTTGACATGGATATAAAACATATTAGAGGAAAGGAGAATAAAGTTGCTGATGCATTGAGCAGAAATGCTTGTCAGCATATCACTAATATTGGAAGTAGTGCTCAGATAGATATAGAATAATTGGTGAATAAGGCAGCAAATCAGGACCCAAATTATGAAACACTTCTGGTAAAACTACAGAAAAAGGAGAAAACTGATTTTTCCCAAAACCAAAAAGGGCTGATTTGTTATAAGAACAGATTGTATATCCCCAATGTAGAGTCTTTAAAAAGAGAGATTCTGGATGAGTATCACAAACAACCCTATGCAGGACACCCAGGGTATCAGAAAATGTTAACAGCCCTGAAAAAGAAGTTGTTCTGGCCAGGAATGAAGAGAGAGGTAGCAGAATATTTAAGTAGATGCATGGAATGTAAATTAGTTAAGGTGGAACATCGACATCCTGCTGGTCTTCTAAACCCTTTACCCATTGCAGAATGGAAGTGGAACACCGTTTCTATGGATTTCATTACAGGATTACCCAAAACCAAATACCAGCATGATTCTGTAATGGTAGTGGTAGACACTTTAACCAAAGCTGCTCACTTTATACCAGTAAAATCTACCTTTGGAACAGCTCAAGTGGCGAATGTATTCCTGAAGGATATAGTAAGGCTCCATGGAGTTCCTAAGGTAATTGTGTCTGATAGGGATGCTAAGTTTACAGCAGCCTTTGGGAAGGGGTTATTTGGAGGGATGGGCACTAAATTGAATTTTAGCACCGCCTACCACCCTCAGACTGATGGTTAAATTGAAAGAACCAATCAAATTTTGGAGGACATGCTGAGAATGTATGTAATGGATAGACGCTCAAAATGGGAAGATTTCTTATATTTAGCTAAATTTTCCTACAATAACAGCTATCAATCTTCCATTAAAATGAGTCCGTTTGAGGCACTGTATGGAAGGAAGTGTCGTACCCCTTTGAGCTAGAGTCAGCCAGAAGACAAACTGATGTTGGGACCCGATGCTTTACAAGGAATGGAAGGAATTGTCAAACAGATACAAAAGAACATCAAGACAGCCCAAGATCGCCAGAAGAGTTATGCAGATAAGAAAAGAGTGCATAGAGAATTTAAAGTTGGGGAGCATGTATATCTGCGCATTAAACCCAAAAAGAGCACCCTTTATGCTGGGAGTTGTGCTAAATTGTCCCCTCGATATTTTGGTCCCTTTGAAGTATTAGAAAGGGTGGGACCAGTGGCTTACAAGCTGGCCTTACCACCCCATGTTAGAGTTCATGACGTATTTCATGTTTCATTGCTAAAAAGATATGTGCATGATGCTTCTCACATAGTTGATTGGAATGTTGTACAGGTGGAACCAGAAGGGGAGTTTCTTCCAGAACCACTTCAAATATTGGAGCGGGAAGAAATTGAATTGAGAAGCAGAACAGTAGCCAGAGTAAAGGTGCAGTGGAAGCACTTTACTGCTGAAGAAGCTACCTGGGAACGAGAGACTGAAATGATGGAAAAATATCCATTTTTATTTGCAAAATAAACTCTAGTTGTTGAATAATAACACCGAGGACGGTGTTTATTTTCAGAGGGGGAATATGTAACACCCCAAATTTATGTGATTGCATTTTAAAGTTAGATACTTGAACTTTACATCCTAAGGGGAGTGGACCCCAAAGGATAATTATAATTGTGAATGTAATTAAACATTTGATTGAGGAAATGAATAAAGTATTGTGGTGCAAATTGACCAAAAATGAGATGATGAGATCACTTTCTAAATCTGTGAGGATGGATGAGGCAAATATGTCCCCACAATCTTCCAAAAAAATCCTTGGAAGATAGTAAGTTTTAAATTTAGATTTTTGAGGAAAAATCTGAATTTCCACAATGATGAGGAGAGTAGTTGGGAAGAGGTAAAAAGCTGGAAAAGCTGAGGAAAAGCATAAAACAGCTTTAAATAATCCCTAAGTGGGAAGCCTAGGCAAACAGGAAGAAAAGCATCCTGAGATTCTGGACGCAGAATTAGAAACATGCTTTGGGGAACAATAGCTTAAATAAGCTACTCTTGTAAAGATTAGAGGTTAATCTGCTACAGGAGGTGATCTCAGCTCGGGGGTGAGTTCTGGGAGAGAAAAGAACTCTAAGGTTGGGAGGTTGGTCTATTGCACCAGTGGTATGTCTCTGAAAAAAAAAACTTGTCTTATTGTTTTCTATAGTATGAATTGGCTACATATAAAAACAAATTTATTCTAGGTTTGTTCCTATTACTAGTCTACATTTAACAGGATGTAGTTTCCAGGCAGAAACATGGTCCTCCTGTATAGTTGTAGAAGAAAGACCTGTAAATTGGAATTCCACATAGTGTTTAGACCAGGATGGGTCTAAATCTGAGGAAATCTTGTTTTGTTCATGAAAGACTATGGAATTGTATTTAATCTGCTTCTGTTTCTAAGTAGAATTCTATATCAGCTATCATAGAGAGAAATGAAATTAACTATAGTATACTAGAACAATAGCAGGATATTAGTTGTAAATTGTACTGTCTATGAAAGAACAGAAGGAGAAACTCAACAGACTGACCTCAGGTTCAGTCGAATACTTCATTATAATTGCAGAAAATCAAATTATCTTAGACAAAAAAGACAGTCCATAAGCCCTTACTCTAAGTACAGGAAAGTAGTAGATAATCATAAACAAATGAATAGGAAAAAGGACCAGACAATGGTCTCATGGACTTATTCTAATATTATATTACTGAGAAGTAATACATAGAAGACAGAAATTATGAGCAAGCAGTTGGGAAGCATAGGAGTAAGAAGTAAATAAATTGCAACATTATACACATTAGCATTTATTTAACCAATATTTCCTTGACTATGAGAAAGGAAAAAAGAGTTCAAATCCCATTTCCGGTTCTTCAGAATTCAGCTATCATCAGACATACATATAGGTACTAGCTGTAACTAATCACAAGAAAATAAGAAGAAAATGGAGAATAGATTTATGCTTGTATACCTTTGAAAAAGGGAAATTATAACTCATAGACCTTCATACATACTAATCATCTATGGATAAACAGGACTGGTCTCATAAATATTCAGTGAGCTCTTCATATGTCTCGATGGTCAGGTATAAGACCAGTTCAGTATAAACAGGAGCAGAGACAACTGTAATTACATTATAAACACTCAAGTACAAACTCTATACAGGAAGGAGTGAACCAAATACATCAGAGGAACAGCTAAATATCATGTATAACAACCTGTAAATTTTGATATATGCACTTAAGAAATTTGGAATGTCAGTAGCATTTCCAGACAACAAAATAGATTCTGACAAGAAAATTCAACAAAGCCAAACGCCATGGTCTGAAATTATACTCGTTATGTATACTGTCTCTGTACTTTTAAAATTTGGCAGAGTAGATAAAAATTCAACATGCGAAAATAAGAAGTATATAATGGTCCAAAATTTCAAACGAAATACTGAGCCTTTTCGGCTGGGTACATAAATCGAAACCCCCAAAACAAACTTAGACAAGCGCCATCCAAGGATGGCCATGCTAATAATATGGAAACGAAAACCCTGACTCGAAGAGTGAGTTCGATTCCGTATGCAACATTGCACAACATCACCATAGAATCATTGTTTCAAAGCTCAAGAGATAACGCCTCAGGAGAGGAGGAACCCCATACAGATACCGACCTGGATGACCACGAGACCGAGTTAGCATCCACACGATTTAAAAGGGTCACTCTCTACTGTCACAGGCACGCGGGAATCCTTTGGAATTACCTGTAGAAAATAGAAACGACCCAAGCCCAGTTAGTCATTGTGCCATCAGAGATAAATGAGCACATAGATAAAATAATCTCGGTATTAAAACTAGTACCTATGGAAGGTAAACATTCAGATGAGGTGAGTCCTGTCCTCGACCATTCCACAGAGAGGATTTAAGATAAATTTTCCTCGAGAATGAAACGATGAAACCAATAATTATACGTTGGAATGGCAAGATTAATTAACATACCTCGTTCAGCTCCGTGGAACAGGAGGCGTTCACTGGAGGAGAAGCGACGCAGGGGGTATCGTACCAAGCAGACAAATTTGAAATATAACCAGAGAAGGGTTGAAGTAACCCCGAAATTATCAACCAATTACACCATGCGCGGGACGAAGACTTGGAGCATGTAAAAACAAACTAGACGCATTAACATGAGTGATTATTCAAAGAAAAAAAAATATATATTCAGCGTCAAGTGTATGGCCTTGTAACCTAAGTATAAAAAACTCACTTCTGCAATAAAATTTAGATGTGCGTGGGGAAGGTTACCTGTATGTGCAGTAAGGAGGAGAGACGCCATATCTTCTCTCGCCAAAGGAGAGTCGAAACCCTCGTTAGAAGTAGCTTGGCTCAGTCATGGAAGGGGCCGGCGAACGCAGAGCGCGGAAACCGACTAAACTCTCCATTCTAAACTTATATAAGCCTTCGGTAACCATATGAACCCTAGCTGAAGACGATCGTTGTCGTCCACTTGGCAAGCATCCGAACAGTAAGCCACGGATCGAGGGCATCCTGGAGAGTTAATACAGTCGTATCTGAATTTATGGAGACTGATGAGAATTGAATTCTGTATGTCCGGTTCAAGCCTCGACGTGGGTGTCGATCACCACGCAGGTTGAGTTGTGCCAGCTACGTGGTGAGTCCACATAAGCCAACGAATAGGCATAATATAATGCAACGCTCAGTTAAACAACCCAACGCCTGACGTGGATCATATTTTCACCATGACGAGATCATAGAAGTCCAATCCGAAATAATAATGAGCGCTATGTTCAGATTTAAAAACCGAGGCCTATACAATACATATCTTAAATCGAGAAAAATATGAGGTATCATATCAAACCAAGCGCATGGGAAAATCCGTTCATCATAATATACTTTTCGAATTTTATGATAAGGCTATTCACTATATATATATATACTTTTAATACATCGTGGCTATGGTTATTCGGGGTGCCAATTGTGGGCAACAACCACCTGCTAAACTTATATAACCCATGCTTACTGGTTCATATGTAGGGTACGGTGGAGGATAATAGTAATAATTTAGGGAATATCGCCATTAAACGAATAGAGTATGTGGTGCATATACACCATCTCCTAATTAAAATCAAATAACAATATAGCGAGAAATAGTGACGGTGTTTATTACGTTAACGGTAGAATATAAAACATCATAATGACAGGATTGAGATATCAAAACAACCTAAGCTCACTAGTTGTGCTCGCGAAACAAATTTTTTTTGTGGGTGAAATTTGGAGGTGTGGCAATGGCTCAATTTTAGATGAGTTCTAGAAGTTCTAAAAAAAACATGAATCCAAAGAAAAGTAAATTTAGGCAATTCAATCAAAAAATTAAGATAGAATGCCATCTTCGATGATGTTCATGATTGGATTTGTTTCCATTCTTATTTTAAAACTTTCTCTTCAGTTGGACCTCTATAAACTTTATACATGCTACAGACCAAGTGACTATGTTAATGACTTATGACATCAGATTCATAGTCTTCAAAGTAAAAAAAAATCCCCCACTTTGAAATCGATTTGTGTTTGAAAAATAACCTTTTAGTATAATGATCCTCTCTTTCATACTTGGAAACAGCGGTCATTATAGTTTTCTAATAATTTCATTTTCTTTCGATTTAGCACATCAAATAATACTTCACATTTTCATAGGTGTCCAATAGGTGCAATTACGGAAGAACTCTCATGAAAATAAAACAAACCTTCGCAAACTTATGTATTTAAATTTATTTCTGATCTTTTATCATTTGGAAAGCAATTCAAATTTGTTACTCTATCGAGGTCTTAAACTCAATCACCATCAAATGATATTGTAGTCTCCTGATTGCATTTCTTCAAACATTGTTCTTGTTCGTTTTCCTTTGTGTTTATTTTTACTCTATGTTTAATCTTTATTGTTTGCTACAAAACATCATTTGGATTCTTTGCTCTGTCTGAGCTTTCCAACAAAAACAAAAATATACTATTTTTATCTAATACAAACACATTTCTGGACAAATTAGACCTAATTGAATTCCAATTTTCAGGTACTTTTTATTGTTTCAATGTCATTTTCAATTGATCTAGTTACATCTTAAGCCCCAATACTTTAGTCCTTTATATGATTCAAGGAAGAATTTAAATATTATATCAAATACCATCAAATATAATCATTGCAGTACGTATGCATTTGTTTAAAAATTAGATATCCAGTAAAAATAAAAATTGAATATGCCTTCGTACTTCCTTCGATGGGATTGGTCTCACTTGTTGAAGCAGCAGTTTCCAAGTGAACAACAACACAACGTCCACAGAGGCCATTACAGAGGGTTCATTTGATGTCTTCGAAGTACTTGTTTTGTCGCCCTTTGCTGCCACGTCATGTTCTCCTTTTCCATAACTGGTCTTAAAGAAATTTAAAAATGTTTAATAAGTTTTCTTATGAAACAACACAACCAAAAAAGAATGATCGTACGAATTTGAATTTCGTACGCATCCATCTAACCATATCCAGTATTTCATTGGATATTTATTCCATGACTTTTCATCGGTCATAAATATTTCAAAAATAGTGTTGTACAAGAAATATGTATGTTATTATAAATGCGTCCTTTGGTATAAAGTAGTATTCTTTAATAACATGCTGATTTTACTAGTACTTTCTATATGATCGACGTTTTGTTGCTTGTGTCTGCTATAGAATATGGACAACCGCCAGAACTTGATAGAATGATAGAATTCACTACGAATTTATTTTCCTTCAGAACTAATGTGTAGTTTCTACCAAAAAATCCAATTAAAGCAAAATGGTCTACTGATGGAAAAATTTCACGGGATTTTTGAATTTACTGAAGTCTTTCACCATCAAGCTCTATGGGAATGCTTGGTGTATTTATAAATTTATACCTCAAACTTTTCTCAAATATTCTATCACAAAATTCTTCTTCTCATAGTCCAATTCTTTTAGCACTATTTTGTCTTGAATCAATGTGAATATGTTTGTATCTGTTCATTTTCACTTTCATGTTGGAAAATGATTGATCATTTATATCGGTCGATATTTATTTTGAGTTGTAGTCGAGTTTCACAATCCCAGCCATGTTTTTACCACCAACACATTTCTTTCGTAAAATAGTTCCTTCGCTTTGTCTTTCCACATAAATTTGAGATATGAAATCACGGATATTGGAAGGAGAGGTGAATCTTTTTCAATTTCTGCAAAATTTAGGGAAGATATGTCATAATATAACTAAAATTTCACATGATAGCAAACCACAACAAGTATCACTACGGTGATAGGTTCTGTTACCATGGTTTTTGTTGAACAAAACTTGGAGTGGTCAGGACATAATTTCATGATTCTCTTTTTGAACATTGAACAACTACTGTACGAGTGGTTTCCAAAAACTTTTTTCATGTTCTTAGTGCTAATTTCATGCTGTTCTTCTTCGCATCACATGCTTTCGATTGGTAACGTAAATTTTCTTCCAATATTCATATATTATTTTTTTAACATTTCTCAGTATGTCTTTGTATGTAGTTTCCTACAAATAGCTCTCCAACAAGTAGGTTCATCATTTACATCTGTTGCAGCAAAATTTCACAGTGTTTCTTTTAAATTTTCCTTTGAGGTTCTAATGCTGCGTTCCATAAATTTTACTAGCGATTCTCTTAATAGGTGATGAAACCACTTCTGCATATGTGTTGATACATATAGGCAGAAACACTTTGTATGTCTAGATCTTCTAGTGAATTTTATAGCACTATTTATACTTTTTGTATCACATTTTTTATTGTTTTTTTATCTTTGGTTGATTTCACGATACCCAATAAAGTGGTAAACTTCTTTTAATCATAATGATAGTAAGTAGACCTTTCCAACATTTAGGCTTGGTATCACATTTTCCTTTTATAGTACGTATCAAAATACGGTTAACATGATATCATATAGCACAGGTAGGATCTTTTATTTCATAACATGAGTGTAAGCATTTTCTAACATCTCATCTTCGACAATTTCCATCTTTGTACATATTCTAATGAATAGTACATAAGTAAGTTTACATATTCAATAAATAACTAAATTAGTAAATATGTATAATCTCAATAATATGTGTGTGTGTTCATACACACACACACACACACACACACACACACACACATATATATATATATACATACATACATGATTCAATTTTCTTCTCTTAAATTTCTTTCTTGTTCCACCATATTCAATCATTGGTTCAATATCTCTTTCACTCTTTCAAAAATTTTTGTATTTCATCATCAATGTTTTGAGAATATCTCTCTCTGTTACCATTTAAAAATGTTTTTCAAATTAGCTCATGAAATAAAATTAAGCTTCACATTTTACACCTATGAAAATTTTAAATATATCAAATTCATAATATTTACATTTACATACATGCTTCAACTTCTAGTTGATATTGAGTTCCTTCAATATTTGAGTGCTTCTCTCCTTCTTTGTAGAAGTATTCTCGTCTCTTCTCCATGTTCCTCGGGTTTTCTTTTTTAAATCTGTGTTTTCATTACAGTCCTTGATTTGTGATAATAGAGTATGAGTTAAAAAATTCCTTCAAAATTTGAGACAAAAACTCAATTCTAAGAAAAACATCACAAAAGATTCATTTAAAAAAAGGTCATTTTAAGTACATAAAAAGTACCTTCTTCAATCCAAAACACTTGCTTTAAAAAATCAAGAAAAATGTCTTATAAAAATGAAACGAAGCTCAAAATATTTCCTTCAAGTTCTAAAAAAAAAATTCATTTGAAGTTAGACAAAAACCTAGTTTTAAAAATCATTATAAAGGGTTACTTCAACCCAAAAAACGTACTCTAAAAGTATCCCAGCCCAAAAATATCTCCAAAAAATGTCCATTGAAAATTAATTTATTCTTAAAAAATGTCATACAAAATACTTCAAAATGCCTCTAAAAAAATATCACTTTAAAAATACTTCAAAAATGTACTTTGAATATTAAGCTAAAAGAGTCCTTAAAAATACTTCCAAAAAATGTCCTTTAAGATATTAAGCCTAAAAGAGGTCCTTAAGAAATTAAGCTAAAAACTTTCCTTTGAAAATTAAGCAAAATTCTAAAAATAATGAAAATTATTTAAATCCATACCTTTAAAAAAAAAAAAAAAGCACAAAAAACATCCAAAAAAATGTGTCACATACCTCCAAAGAAGTGTCCTTTGGATATGCAACCCAAAGAAAAGAGTCCTTAAACCAAACAATCCTTTACGAAAATGTCCTTTGAATACCTCAAGGAAGAGTCCTTAAACCCAAAACAATTCTTTGCAAAATCAAACAAGACCTTTGTAAAATCGGACTAAATGTGCAAAATATCAAAAATATTGGAATTTTTCGCAGCAATTTTATATTCCAAACGATTTTTGGAGGGCTTCGTGGTATTTTAAATGACCAAAGTCGAGTAAGATTAAGGCGAAGAACTTTGTATAAATTAAACTTGATGAGCCCTTGACGCAAAAGAAACAATTCGGTAGAGAACTTTTTAAGTGTCGGCAGACTAACAATCAACAATTACGTAAGAGACAAGCTCTTTGAATACATATGTTCAACTTTGGGTGATTAAATTCCATGAAAACATTAAGATGGTATGTGTCGAACAAGTGCAAAATTCAATCTAACACCACCGAGAAATATAACTTTATGAAATTTCATAAATATTTACAATTTTAACTAATTTTGTAATAAAATGGGTGCAAACAATTTTAGAGGTCATTATGATTCGATGAAATCATAATTTTGTATCTTCAAAATAGATTGTAAAAAATTAGAAGAATTATGGTGCATTACGTTGTTATGTTGTATAATAGGTAGTTTTATATTTTAGTTTATAACTTATATGGCAAAAATTTCATATATGGCAAAACATATTCAAAAATATTAGTTTTTCATGTTGGACGATTCAAAAAATTAAAGTAATTATGATGCCATCCATTGTCTTTGTAAATATGAAAAAAACTAAATGGGCCTTTCATCCCAAATTGTTTATGCTTTGTTTGTTTTCTCAAAAACATTCAAAATACATGTTGATATATATGTAGCAACTTCTTATGAATCCTTTGATTGTTAAAAAACACACACTCAAAGAAATGCTAGGTTGACATATCAAATGTGTGTAAAGAATTCAAAAAATAGGTATTGGAAAGCTAATAAAATTTAAAGCAACTTTTATTTTTATTCGCAAAATGAAATTTTAAACGGAAAAAATTGTTTTGGCTTAGGAGAAAGGATTGAAAGAACATAAAAAATGAAAGTTTTCTCAAAAAACAATTTAACCCAACCACATTTTCTTCATTCATAGCATTATTCTTTTAAAGGTATAGTGATCAACTACAGAAAATGTATTTTATTAATAGGTTTATTTACCAGTATTGTAGATTCCAATGTCAAAGAAAACTTCAAGAGCACTTGGGAACAACAAACAGAAGTGAAAGGAAAAAAGTTGTACAAGCATAAAATAAGTGTTATGATAATCCAAATAAATATATAGGATTTTGATAATTGATATTGTGAGGAGAAGCACTTCTACCACATTTTGTTCCTTGGGGCCTCAAAAGAGTTCACAGTGGAAAATTTTATCAGTTTCACTTGGCAGTTTGTGTGGTCTTCAATGGAAAATGTCACAAATATTTTAATTCTGACTCAAATATTGTAATGATGAACTCATCCATCACCATAATTCATGATGAGCTTTAAATTTGGTACGTATTGACGTCCACAAGGTTATATACGGTGGACAACACTTGTCATGAAAACAAAAATGGGATTATTTTTGGATATCTAAACATACTTATTAGTTAAATTTTCCTTAAAGGTAAAAGTTTGTTCCTTCTTGTGCACTTTAATTTGTTAAATTTATTTAATTTTTTATCGACTTCTAAATTTGATATTAAGTTGGTATTGATTAATTTTTTATCTTAATAAGTGTAAATTTACATGTTAAGTTAGTATTGTTTTTAGTATTTTTATTTTAATAAGTGTAAGATAAAAGTGTGACATTTTAATATTTGGAAATATTAAATGGTTATTTTAAATATTTTAATATTGTTTAATATTTTAAATTATACGGATGAAAAAATTAACACTTTGTCATAAAATAGACCAAAGTTTGACATATCTTGTTGTTGGATGGAAAAGAAAGTTAAATATTAACTAACACTGTAAACAACTATCCTATTCCTTGGTTATTATTTTGGTAATAAAATATTGTTGTCTTCTCTTGAGTTGCTCTATTTTAGCGATGACTAAATTGTTGTTACATTTTAGTTAAATTTTATGTATTATTATTACTAATTAGCACTTACATATTAACGAACACATGTGGCTTCAAATTTTTGAAAAATGAATGTTTGGTAAAACTCCTACAAATATGTTCACTTTTTGAATGACAAGAAATTCTTTGATAAAATAAAAGGGGATTTTTGTAAGTAATATTGTTTTAAACACACATCTAATTGAAGAAATAAAAAGTGGCATTCTCTGTCATGGAACAAATAATCATGCCTCATTAAAAACACATCATTCTCTTTGTCCTTGAACAAAATTTAATCATATTCACATTCTATTTTATCATAACCATGTTGGAATTATATAATCATTTTTAAAATGAAAGTTTGAAAATTGTGTAAACCCACTTTTCAAATCTCAACAGTGCAATCGTCAAACTTAGTAACCAATTAAGTCACTTTACTTCAATCAAGTTAACATACAAACTTTTATTTATAAGGTATGTCATTTACAATGCGAACTTATAATTACATCGATAGACCCTAGTTGGATCCTAACTTGTTTATGTTTATAATTAGAATGGAAGACTCATGGATGGATCTTTTGTGTTATTATGGTTTTAATATTAATATAACGGTGCATTGAAAGGTACCAACACTTTAAAAATATGTTGGTTTCTATATTTTGGTTGTATTTTTCTAATTAATTTAAAGGTGATTAGATGCTCACAACAGTAACATGGTCTGTTAAGAACATGTAGCTAGCACGAATAAGGTCATCTATACATAATGACTTTTGGTTATTGAAATTTCAATGAGAACATAGAAATTTCTTGATCTTTCGACCTAAGTGGTATAGTTATAAATAAGGAGGATTTATACCCATTTGTTTAGCTTAGAAAAACACAACTTATGCTTAGATTTAATTTAGATATATTTCTTCATAAACTATTATGATATGGGTATGTGTTAGAATAATCACTAATATATGTAGAGATAGTTTTTGATGAATATATGGAAGTTTTTTTTAGACTATTTGGTAGTTAGTCAACCTATCTTTAAGTGGAATGACCTACACTCATGGGTCATTCTTGTCCCCTACTTCTCCCTTATCTCTTATTGGGTTACTCATCGACATTTGTGGATTGATTGATCTTCATCCTTGGTATACATGTAGTCAATGGTCCAAATTTCTAGTAGTGGGCAGTATAAATTAAGGCAATTGGTCTTGAATACCAAAGGTGGAGAGTGACTTATGGTAGTAATCATTAGCTTGAACCATATGGGTCTGTTTTAAGCTTGATCATCCATGTGTTTGAGAGTTGAATGGTCTCATTTGAGCCTAGAGTACATGTGTATACCTGTGATATAATTAAAGAAGTTATATGAAAAATAGAAAGCCACTTTAGTGGATGTTTCTCCATATACTTAGGGGTATGGGTGTGTTTTATATGGTAAAATCAAATCCCTTAAATTAACTATATAAACTTTCCAAATTTATTAAAGTAACTCTGTCATGTCATTTACTAATAAAATAATTACCACATAAATAAATAAATAATTTAAAAAATATATATGTAAAAATATAAAACACAAAAATTCATTCTATTAAGTTAATATTTATAAATATTTGTTTTATATATATAAAAACAACGTGAAAAAATACATCTTGTTAAATTAATAATATAAATGCTCATTTCTTCCCCATAATACATTTATATTATAAGCATGAGTGAAAATGTCACATGACAGTAGCTTTTTGTAATACAAAATTTGAACATTGTCAATTTGATCATCCAATATTGTGTTAGTGTGAAATCACACACTTGTGTTGTTAAACTTTTGAGATACAAAGTTTGAACCTTGTCGATTTGATTGTCTAATATTGTCCTTTAGTGTGAAATCTGTTGCTTTTAAAAGTTTTGGATCACTAAGATGTTGAATGTACTTACCTTCTTCTAAATTTTTATATATAAAAAGTTGACTTACAACTTTCTAAGTTAACAAAATATTTAAATAACCTGCCACCATGGTTATATGTATAGATTAAATTTCCTTCATGTTTATATGGCGTTTATATATTATATCTTTTGTCTTTTCAAATTGATTCTCTATTGATTTAATTATTTACACTATAATAGTTGTTGACATTTCTATTGTTTTTTAAATTAATTTTAATTTTAATAAACATTATATTTTCTTTTGCATCAATTTCTTCTTCAGCCCTTGTCGGCCATTAATATTTCCGCTATTTCGGCCCGTTAATCACGGGTGGGCCGGATCGCTGCCCAATTGAATTTAAAATTGTTTAAATCTAACGGTGGTAATCGCGCCATTATTTAAATCTGGCAGGGTGGGCAGGCGTACTCCGCCACCGCATTATTGGGCGATAGCGTTTGAAACTGTTGGTTTAAATACGTTATTTGGTGATAAACAAATAATGTTTATTAAGGTAAATTATTTCGTCTAACGTTAAACGATATACCTTTTAAATGGCTGGTCCGATAACGGTGGAAATAGCTGCATGTGTTGTATACTATCATTCTCATTGCTAAGCATCCCAGCAATGAAGATAAAATACTATTATTTATGTTATAATATGAATATACCTGTAACCCGGTATGATAAGGATAGTACAACATGCAATGAAGTTGTGCTTTCGTTTTATGTTTCTTTACACCATGAAGTAAGGATAATTGCCTTTTACGCTTTATTATTTTTAATAAGGTGAATGTTTTGTTCATGTGAAATATAACTAAAAATTTACTGCCTTATTACTCGAAGGTAATTTTTATTGAAATATAACCCCAAAAAATTCTTGCTTATTACGCATAATTTTAATGTTATGAAATTAATATAAAAATATAACAAATTATCATAAAGTAAGAAAAAGACTAGGTATTTATAAAGAATTATTTATATAACACAACATTAAAAATAAACTAAATTAATTAATGTACAAAATTATTAAATATTCAAGTCAATATGTTGATATATCATTATTATGGTAAAATTTTAAAATAAAAATGAATTAGTAAAGGATAGAGAAAGTTTACTTTTTGGATTTTTTTCTAAAAAGCTTATAATTAAAATATGATTGTGAAGATTGTGGAATTTTCTAAATGACACAACTTGTAACTGTAGACGGATCATTTCAACATATCAATGATTTGTTAATAGAGCATATGAAAATATTTGACTATAAATTATTATGTTCCTATAACATCTACACATCTTGTATCCAAAAAAAACAACATAATTTTTTTCATGAACATCATATAAAACCACTTAAAGACTCATTATGAGTTTATTTTAAATCTCCCAAACCTAAATGATATGATTCTTGGATGCAAATTGGAATAATTGAATGCTGGAATTAATTAAATTATGGTGTGTGAACATGAACAAGAAACATAAACAGAAAATATTAAATGTAAAGATAAAGAAAATTATAACATAATCATGTTTGTGTTATCGTAAATATGCTTGTATTACTATGTAAATAATTTATTGCTTTGTGTGAATGAGAATGTATAAGAGAAGAGAATGGTTATGTATTGTGTTGTATCAATATGCTTCATATATTTCATGTAGAACATTCTATGTATAGAAGAGGCTGAATTATTGTCTTCATATTCATGTGTGGTGGTATGATTTTGCCTTTCTTATTTCCTACTTGTGTCTCATATTGTTGTTTTCAGGATGGGCAACAATATTGTTAACGATTAGCATGTAAATGTTCTTGTAAGTGTAAACTATTGTGAGTATATAAGTTGTTGAAGTGTAAGTTGGGAACATGGTCCCATAATTGAAATCCTTTTAAAATATTAAATGAATTATATAGACATAAGCACATACTCTCTTATTTAGAGATTGTTGGGTACATTCTATTAAATTTTAAAAAAAAAAACTAAGAATATTCTAAAACATTGTATTGAAGTTAATATAAATAGTGGAAATATGAAAGTAATGGAAATAAAGAGAACATTATTATGAATGAACGTATCTGTATATATAAAGATAAAATAGTACATATTCATAAATACCTCAGTCAATAAACCATATGATAAAGATTTATCATCTCTTCTCTTCTCACAATACCATTCTCCCCAAATTTGTTGACCTTCTATGTTCAATCATTCTAAGTAAGTAAAACCCAACATTGAAGTTGAAATAAGTGTTAAACGCATATTAACTAGTAAATTTGACTAAATTATAAATCAAAGAGTTAAATTTGTGGTTTATACTTACATTCATAAAAATATATAGTTTAAATATTTAAGTTTAAACATTCATAAAAATATAGTTTAAATATTTAAATTGAATCTTAAAGGATAATTTCATGTGGAGAAAATATTTGTGGATGTTGAAGCATGAATTGATTTTGAACATATTGTCCAATAAACTTTTATTAAGCAAGCTCTAGATAAACCCACAATCATCATATACAATTCATTATTAATACGAAGATTAATAACTTCTTAATTGCACTAATGTTCATCCCTTCTGAAAAATAACGTAAGGAATATGGTGAAATAGAGATTAATTTCAATTATTTTGATATATATCGTTGGATATATGTATACGAATATGCTGATGTTTGAAATAAACATTGCATTTTCATTGTTGAAAAGAAAGTTATATTATAATGTCATTGGAGATATGTATATATATGAATTGTATAATGTTTGAAATGGAGATTACTTTTAATGGTTGAAAGAAATGGCAATTTATTTCTATTATGTAAATTTATAGAATGTACAATGTTTGAAATGTAATTTTGAAGGTTGCAATTATAGAAATGTACATTTGCATGTTAGTAATTTGCAATGGGTGTATTTTTATAAAGAACTGATATATCATGAAGTGGATGATGATTAATCTTGAGGTTATTTGAAAAGAGGTGGAGATACGATGTAGTAATGAACACCAAAGAATTTATATTTTTTGAAAATTAGAGGAATATATATTTATATGGAAATATGAAATAACTTGTTGTGAATTATCATGAAAGTATAATGATTGAAATTGAAGTTACCTTAATATGAATGGAAAACGTTTAGTGGCGTGAATCACGGTCGATCGTGCTTGGGTGAACACCAATGAAGTTAATTAAGATTAGGATGCTATTTCTTGATTTATACATTCTGCTCTTGCTTTCTCAATTTATCTCGTTAGGTATGTGGATGATACGTTTGATACGGATTTTATTTTAAGTAATAAATCATCGTTGGTCATGAGTACGTATAGTGGTACATTTAGTTTACGAAGCTGACAGGAATCTTTTGTATCTCTGTGATGAATGGTGTTGCATCTGTTTACACATGATGTAGTTATATAATGCAGAAATGAGAGTCTGTCTGTTATTTCAGAAACAAAGCTGACAGATGCAAATACGTAAGTATTATGTCAAGAATGTATATTTAAATCATTTGTGTGTAATTAGTAAATTAGGTTAATGTTAGTAGGTAGAAATATTGTATTTTTAAAAATTTATGGAAGTTGATATTATTTCAAAACCTTTTAGAGATGCTATATATGGAATACGGTGGTTTGTGTGTGATATCTTTGAGTACGATATATTACATTTGAAAAGATAGAAAATGTTAGAAAGGAAATAATTTGAGAAGAAATATAAGCAGGATATACCAATAATGTAAAATATGTATTGATAATAACGGGTAGTTAAGTTTTGGTAATAGTGAAATTATACTCTTTGAAAAAAGAAATATGGAGTTGATGATATGTAAGACCTTTTGGAGATGTTAACATATGGAATAGGTTGATGAAAATACCTTTAAAGGAACGTTGAACGGAACGTTCTTCAACATTTTTTAACGAGCAATATTTTTTGTTGTCTTTAGGTTTAATGAAACGGTGAGCGAATACGAGGAAGGAAGTTACGAGTTACCTTGGTAGGGACTCTTGAAATTGCGTAAATATGAGCCTTGTCGTTCGATTTTCAATGTCTATCGTTGCCCTTGTAGCGGTCACCTTCTTGAGATTTGTATTATAATTCAAAGCCCAAGCCATTTTTAAGGTACAGAATTTAATGACAAACCATTTCTTTTGTTGAGGAGATAGAAAGTGAAGGCAGGTAGGGTTTGTTTCATCCCAAGCGGTAGGTATGTTTTGAAGTGAATGACATGAAGTATTGAAGCTGTGGAGGTGAAGTTGCTTCTTTGTAGAAGATGGATATGATTTCACAGAGAACCATTATGACCTGCTGAGGCAAGGTTGGAAGTCAACATTACTTTTTGTCCTTTGCAAAAGTGTATACAATTCGGCTGTGGTGCTCTTCTGCAGAGAATTTAGAGTATGTATTTGTCGTCTAAATTGATCTTTGTTAGATGTTTAAAGATTTGATCATTTTGCTTGTGTTGTGATCCAATATTTGAGCGTTTGTTGGAAATAGATATGGAATCATGGAGGCATTTGTAACTTTAGTTGCAGACGAAAAATCTTGTTCGTATATTAAGGATGTTGTAGTCATAAATTGTTGGATTGCATTTCTAATGTTTTGGAGACGTTTCGAAAAATAACAATAACCTTTGACCTTGTTGACGAAATATTTTCTCCAATGTGATGGCCCCATAATGAATGTGTTCCTGATACGGTTCCTGACTTGTCTGCCCTTATAGTAGTGTGTCTTGAGCGGTGTCCGACGCTTCGAATCACCAACTAGTATGATAAAACAACGGTAGAACGGTAAGTTTCTTTTTAATAGAAGTGCCTCATGAACGTTGATCAACTTTGTTGAAAAGCTTGGGTCCTATGAAGCTCATTTCATAGAATTAATATGTACCTATTATGCTTTAGCTCTTCTTGAAAATTTTGAAATATGTGCCTTCTAATGGTGTAAGATGTTTTGTTGGAAGATGAAGCGAGAATGGATTGTCGATCGCCTTGTGTATTTAGATACGCAACACACTGTGAAACTAGGAGCATGATTTGGTGAAGGTTACCGAAACCGACCAAGTGCTATGAGCATTTCTGCGGTGCAATTTATAAGAAGGGATTTCCCAGGTTCCGAGCGGTGCCTTGTATTATCATTAGCGAGCGGGTAAGATATCCTTTTTAATAGGTGAACGAATAATATCCGAGCTTTTTTTGCATTGAAGATAATGCCAGAGGTGAAGACGATGAGTATACCATGTTTTGAATAATCGATATACGGAGCGAGTATTTTAAATGAATTGTACGCCTATTTCTTGGAGTACAATGGAATAGTTGTTTTCATTCCGATTATGGCTATCATCCGAACCACGAAGACAGCATTTGAATGTCCATTTTATGAGTAGTTCATCGCAAGGTACAATGGAAATGATTCCCATTCGTTTAAGTCATCGTTTACAGAGATGAAATTCTTGATGGTGTGTTGTCATTTACTGAGAGGATAAATATCGGTTGGTCTCCGGTGTTCGATACCAAAGATTTGTAAAAAAATGGACGAAATACTTCATTTGTCAATTCTTAGTGAGAATGCCTATGTCACTAAAATGTGGCAGAAATAGTTTGTCACTTGTCTGGTTCAACTCTACAAAAGTATTTGAAAGAGTTGGTAGGTGATGGAATTGAAAATGCTTGTTAGCCTTAATCCAAAAGGTGCTTATTAGGGTCTTTATTTCCATTGTTTGTCTACATTAGGATCCTTTGTTCGCCAGTCTTCACATTTCTATAAAGTGATGTGGATTCTGAGAGATAGTGGAGTGGATATGTGTATCTATGAAGTGTGGTGATGGAGGAACGTGGTGTTATTCTATGAACGCATGTAATTTGTTGGCTTACATTTAAAAGGGAAGAAGGAGCGATTGCACAATATTGGTAGTAATTTGTATCATGTAGCAGTTTCTTCGTATCACCATATCACAAATCTACAAGAGTTTAAGGAAATTTTAGGAATACGAGATATTCTTTGAGTCAAAATTGGGTAGGCAGTACAATTCTACGTAACCATGTCATGGAATGTTTGATTTTTACCTTTGGATGCATATTTCGCAGCCTGTTCTGAACGGCGTGGATTGAAAATCTTGGTTAGCAATCAATATTTCACAGCTGAATAGATAGGATGAGCAGGAATTGTAGGTATTTAATCGATCATCGTGCAGCGAAATTATGTATTTTTTAGCAAATTAAGTCAATGAATAAGGAGAATGTGCATTAATTCCCAAGGTACTTTATATAAAACATTGAATATAGAGCCTTACCATAAAACATGTGTTTACTTAGGTTTTGTGTGCCTTTCAAAATGCAATTGATAAGTTGGACATAATCATTGAAAGGTTATTTCTGAAATATCTGGCCCTGACAGACAATAAGCAAGGTATTCTACATTTGTTTGAGAAAATGATTGGTTTGGTATTGAAAGCAAGGGTTCTGGTGATATGTATTTGTCGAAGGTGTTTCGCACAATCCGTGGCCTATGTTATCCCAATTAAGGTCTCCATATCGGTGCATTTTGTATCCGGAGGAAGCCATGGATATGCAGCACAGTCCTCTATATTGCCATTCATACACACGAAGGATGTTTTTTTAGAAAATTTTTGAAATAGAAGGAGCTTGATATGTAAGGAACTATGAAGTCATTTGGTAGAGTAGATACACCAGCACGATGGTCTTTTGTTTGCAATTGTTTCTCCAATATAACTTCAAAATATTGTGAATACGCAGTGCATATATAGCGATGTTAAGTGGGGGTAAGAGATAATGTTATCATTCTCATTTGTGTTGTGTAGTTGAACATCGGGGAGGTGGATTCTGACAGGCATGATTACTGAAGATCGAGGTATTTGCTGTCCAATTTGCACTTAATGTGAAGAAGAACGTTGAAGCAACCGAGTTGAGATATATCATATACCTTGATTCATTTTTAGCTTTGTACAGATCTGTGCATACGTGAAAATACGAAGCGCATCACTTATTACCTTGATTATTAAATACAGAAATTATTGTAATCGGAATGTTCAATTCTTGAATTGATGTTAGGAATCTGTCTCCAATGTTTGTTTTTACAAAGAAGGATCTGTTGCTTGGTGAGTGACGCATCATCGGTTGTATGTATGATAGCGGAAGCGAAATTTGCTTAGAATACATTATCGTGGTAATACGATGGATAAGTACGTATTCATGTAATTGTTGTCTTTTGTTCTTGGTTGATTAGGTAGTGCAATTCCTGTGCAGAATAGTGTTGAGAAAGCCATAGAGGTAACTTCTGTGTTGTATTCATTGATTGGAGAATAAGCTTAATATGGTAGCCGTTGAATTTAACAATAGCAGAATGGTAGTTGTATGATTGTAATAATACGTATTTCTTGGTTTACGTATTTCTATTAAGTGTAGTTGGAATGAATGATGATGTGTAGGTGTGGGTATTTACTCTATGGAATCTTCGATGAGGAAATTGGCATTTCGATTGTGGGTTGGGAAGTTGGATACATGGTATTGGAATGGTGAAGGAGGAGATATAGGTTTGAGAGTTATTTTGGTAAGGATGATGGTGCATTGTTATCAATACGAGCATTCCTATAGTAAGGATCATTTGTCAATTTATTATTCTAATACGGCGAGAACTAGGTATTCTACTTACAATACGGTCATAAGCTTCGACGGTCATTACTTTGACGATGATTAAAATATCCAGAGTCTTCAACACGGCGTGGCAACATGCATGCTATCTCTGTAATGTCTTGCGGAAAGCAGAATTGTGTGGCAGTTGTATTTTATCACACATGCACACGTAAATGTGTTACTTGGAGGATAGGGTTAACCCCTGCAATAAGCATTTCTTCTATTTTGTGAAGAAGCGACCCGAGGCAATTAGTTGAGGACCAGGTCATATTGTTTGCTAATGAAAAAGCAGTGAATTTTTTCGTACATGCATCTATAGCAACAATATGTTTGGTTTGACATCTGAATATGGTTCGGATAGGATTCAAGACAAATGAGCATGCTGATTGCCTTTAAACTGTCATTCTTGCCACCGGAATTAGATGTAACATCATATGAATATTGTTGACATATGCAATGGATGGAGAGTTGAATAGGTATGGATAAGTTTGTTTGAACATCATTATCGTAGCGTACGTTGAAAACATGTGTAATGGAGGGTGATAGCGAATGATGTTTGGATGGTTGTTGGAGTGGTTCTTTGAGAAGATGGTCGATTTGTAAAATGGGAAAGAATTGCTTTGGTCGAAATGGTTTTGATGGTAATTATGATTTCATCGTATGTTGTTGATGATAAATTTTAGCTTTTCTTTTTCCTTTTGTTTGTTCCAAAATCTTTGAAACTTTCTTAGCATGTGAAAGTAGGCACGCATAAATAAGCGTGCGTTATTGCATTCTTTATTTGCATATGATATCTTAGCATACGTTCATCGGTAAAGTAATGGTTGTTAAAATGAGATTAATACGCTAGGAAAAGAAGATCAAGTAGCGATGTTAATTGTGAAGACAATAACCATGCTATTTTATGGAAAGGGGAAAAAAGAATTGAACAGGGCAGAAATTTTAAGCATTCTGTTTGTGAGGAAGTAGATAATAAGATGTGTAACGGAGATTGATAACAATATAGCTGGGATTATATTTACAGTATTTTAAAGATGCATGTAGATAAGTCAGACGTATAATGTGTAAAGTTGGTTGATTTGTTAATAGGGAAGAAGTTAATGTATGGTAGATTACCTTAAATGAATGATATACAATTAGATGTTTTATTAGAAAGAATATATGATAGCAATTAAAGATATGTTTGAAAGAGCATATGAAAGAATATTCTTTTATAAACATATTTTGAAAAGATAATACAAATTATGAATAAAATAACGATGCTTACATAATGTTGTCTGATATTGAATTTATTGATTGCTTCGAGTGATGTTGCGTGCAGTAAGGCAAACTCTCTTCTTTGATGATAACACATTTTCAAGCGTGGTATGTCTCTAAATGTTTATATTCAGCAATGGTGTGAAGATATGATGTATCCATTGTGGAACAATTTCTTCCTTCATCGGAATCCTCGAGATAACAAAAAAAAAAAAAAGTCCTTTGCATTAACTCCAGAATTGTAGATGCGGCCTCTTCAAAAGCAAACATTTGAAAACAGGCCCACCGTGGGTGTGATCTTGCTTGTCTATCTTTTAGTAAGTATCTATAATCACGATCGATTGCTTCGGTGCTTGCATTTAAGAGCATTCATGTCTTTGCATTCTTTAGAATAAGTTTCTTCATACATTTTTCTTATCAACAATAGATGGGCATGATAGGTAGTACAAATTGTCCATGTATACTTTTGTTATTGTCCCCTTGAGTTGTTAGAATGCGGTGTATACGAAGGTTGATATTGTGAATACTCCATGATACATTATTTTCTTCGGTTGATAGCGAATAGGAGTACTGGTATTTTTGTCGGTGGTAGAAATTGTACAAACGCTTCTTTTCTAAACATGACTTTGGAATGTGCTTATATTCGATATACGAGATCTACAAGAATAATTGATCTTGTTGTAGTTAAAACATTTTGCCATTAATTCGGCAACAAGCGAACTTGAATTGCTATGGTAGGATATTTCACCTTTAAGCACATAAGTTAGAAATTTCTTTGATATTAATAATTATCTCCCAATTGCATCCATGTTATATCTGGAACGCCTCTTAAAATTTATTGTCATTTAATAACTTAAGAACGTCTTTTCTATGCTGTGGTGCATGGATTGAAATACTAGTAACAATATGAAACATCAACAATTGAGTTGACGTTTGTTGTTAAATTTCATTGATTGATTTTATATTGAAATACACCATTGGCTTTTTGTCTTCTTTCATTAACAACATGATCTGTTGTAGATGTAGCATTTAACAATTTCCACTAGGTACATTTAAGTAGTTGTATTGTTTATTATGCATTTGACATTGTTGAAATATACGTATTTCAACTTGGTCTTATCCGAAAAAAATGACAACTTGTATAACGACTTACTAATATGTTTATACATCATAGAGGTAAAGAAACCAAACACTTTACCGAGACCATATTGATTTTGGAATTGTCGAAGAAAGTACATCTTTCTTTGAACATGTCCTTTTGTACCAGTTTGAATAGCAGAGTTTGTTACTTTGATTGGAATTTTTGTGGTGTAATGGATCATTAAAATTTAAAGCAGTGCAATTACCTTTTAAGCCAATTTGTTTCCGATAATGACGGATCTTCTTATTGATGATGGGGATACTCGGTTGCAGATACCAAATAAAGGTCTGGAGATGTAGTACAATTTTACAAAGTCTAGTAGCGTTATGAGCCTACATGATAGTATTATTAATAAGAGGAATTGGCATAGAAGTGAAAATTAATATGGATAAGAAATATGTAAAGTTTAATTAAAAATTTTAATAAACACATTGATGGACCAATAGTTGATGTGGTCAATTTTTGACATGTATAGAAATGAACCTTTGCAAACAGCTTCTTTCAACGAGTCATTGTAAGTTATAAGAGCATAAGGCGCTATGTGTGCCATCGAGAGATGGCGATGCAGTATCATCTTGTTAAATTTGCATTGATACAATACGTTCGAAGTTCAACGATTTGTAAAAAATGGTTGAATATAGGTTTTCAGGCATGGAAGAAATAACATTTTCGATGAATTAATTGCCATTTGAAAAAGAATATAAAGAAAGAATAATTAAAATTGTTTATATATTGTTTTACATTTCGTTACTATAATTTAAATTAAATGAGAAGTTAAAGAAGGCTGAGAAGGACCATTTATTGGTAGATATAAGTTAAAAATTAATAATGTATGTGATTTAAAAATATGCCTATGTATATTAAAACTAATGTTTTCCTAGAAATCATGGATGAAAGCTATATTTGTTGCTTGAAAAGGATTGGTTCATAATAAAATTAATCTTTAAATTTTAATATATATAAAAAAATATGGATAATTTGTATGTAAATATTAGTTAAATTAAAAGTTCTTAATCTGCTAATTGATTTAAATCTCCCTCAAAACTATAATCCTTTACCTTAACTATCAACACAAATTAATTAAAGAAATAATAATAAAATAAAATTTTTATTTCTATTATTTTAATTGAAGTTAACTACACATATATGTTACTTAATTCAATAGAAAAACAATATCTCGTATTCCTAAAAATTTTGTAGATAAAAAAATTATTGATAAAATTTCTAACTTTATAATTCATCAAACTTTCATTAAAAAAATTAATTTCTACAAACCATAACTATTCTCATTATAAATTATTTTTCTACACCTAATATAATCTAAAATAAATTCATATTTTCAAAACAAATTTCCATAATACATATATTAAATACATAAAGTAACTTCAATTCTTATTAAATCAGATAAATAAAAAAAAAGCAATTTAAAAAAACATATAGTTATAACTTAACATATTTTGGTTAATATTAAAATTCAACTTTATTACAAAAATTATGTATTGTTTTGTAACATCTTTGTTAAACTATTAATACATATAAGTCATTAATACAAACTTTGAAAGGGTTAATAACAAAAAGTGATCTTGGTCTTTCTTTTAAACAACACACATGTTTTTGCACATCCTGAAATGGAGCATGAAGTTGCAAGTTTGGCCAAACAACAGACACAATAAAGTTTTCAAACGCACATAGGCCTTGTTGGCTGCTACAAAACTGTAAGACAATTATTTCGAACAAACTTTCTAGGAAATATGCACTCTGCATGTGTCTACGTCTTCGAATAAAATTGCAATATAACAAAGCTTTCACCTTTTGTATATTGCGGGTGGGGCAGTTCTCAACCCCATAGTAGGTGACTTCTTCGGAAATCCATATCAGGGCTTTATTAGTAGGTGAAAATTCACGTCGCATAACAGAAACAGTATGTTCTTACTATCGCGTAAAGAAGCTTAAACAATATCTTTGAATTAGACAATTTCAATAGCCGTAAATTGAAGGGTGTAAGGTCTAAAATATTTATGATTGAAAAGTCTGCTTGTCTGACAAATGAAAACTCTCTATTGTGAATGAAAATAACGTGCACGTCAGTGAAAAGATTAAAAATCAGTCAATGAATCAACCTGTCTCCTAGTAAAGACAGACATGAAATCATCGTTAAAGAAGTTGAACAATTCATAAATAATCTTGTCAACATATTAGAGACCATGTGGCACTCGTGTATAAAAACACCTTTATGATGAAAAAGATACAGATGCTGATTTGATTCGAAAAAATTAACAAAAAAGTTAACGAAAATCAAAACAGAAGAGAATAGCAGTCATGAAGTTAACGTGATTGATAAATAATCATGCTAAGCCCATAAGTCAAATTTCAATGAGTCCTTTATAGTGTTACCAGTCACCTCACTGTTTAAATTAAAGAATTCTTTTAAAAAATCAATTTATAGATGCTAAAAGAAATCTTATCACCAAAATAATCCAGAATTTCAAAGGATAATTCCTGGAGCCTGACCTAGAACCATTACCCCCATTAATCATTCAAGTGTGCAGTGGTCAGATTGCTGTCTGTAGAAAAAATAAATGAAATGAGGGTACAGTAATTTCTACAAGTGATCAAAAGTACGTCAGTAGGCTTTCAAGTCCAAATAATAATAACGGTGGTGCTAGAAATTTCAAAGACCCGGAAATGAAAAACAATCTAAGTCAACAACCTAGCCTTGACCTAAGCCCAAACCTACGGGGTGTAGCCTAAGCAACCATTGAAACAGAATTAATACTTTGAAAAGCTGACTACTTGTCAACGAAAAGGCATTCTAAACACTAATTATCGGTGTTCACTGGTACGTTGGAGCCACAGTTTTTGTTCAGCTTACCCAAACGGAAATTTGAGCTGAGAGTCGATTCGAGAATATCTTCGGTTGGTTTAGAAAAATATTCACGTTTTGGAGGGATATTAATGGTGATTATTGAAGCTAGTGGCTTTGGGATTCTTCCTACTTATAAATTAACTACTATTGTGATTCTTCTGGCTAGGGACATATATTAATTGCTACATTGTAGTATGAATGATAGAATTGTTGGGTTTGCTAATATTCAAAGGTATGCCATATTGAGATTTTATTGCGGGGAATGAAGTGAACTATATTAATCTTGGCGTGCTTTCAGTGTTCAACATCCATGTGATAACTAAAAATAAAAATAAACCATTTTGCTATAAGACAACCTACTGGCTGGAGTTGCATTAATTATAAAACCTACTTGTAAATAGCGGATCCTACTTGTTTGCTGAATTATAGACTACTTATAATTAGAAGTTAATAAATGATTTATTTTCTTTGACCCTTTCATCTGTAAGCTCTAAAGCAACCTCTTACGATGGTCGATAGTAACAGCTTTAGCTAGAACGTAGAACCTCTTGCAGCTTGCAAACGCATAAAGAAATATAAATTTTAAGTTTGCATAAAATAAATATGTGGCTCTAGGGCCAACTCACGTAACGAGTTGAAGTGATTGCAAAGCACACTACTGCAGGATAGAGAGATCCGTACGTAGTTGTGCATTGGCAATGGCAACCTTTCATCACCTCTTACATTGATCAACTACGTTGACTTGCCACCTAGGAAGAAAGAGGATTGTGATGACTAAGCAACCATTGAAACTTGGGAATTAATACTTTTTGAAAAGGCTTTTATTGTTGTGTTTAAAGGCATTCTAAACCAGACTACATTTTCTAAACGATTTCTCGGCCTGTAAAATTTATAATGCCGGGGGATAAGACAACTACTGACGGAGTTGCATTAATTGTAAAGGCCTACTTGTAAATGACGGATCACGAAATTGTGGTGATTATAGGGCCTACTTATAATTGAAAGTTGTAAGTAGCTGTGCTGACCCTTTCTGCAACAAGCTCTAAAACGGCCTCTTTATTGATCGTAGTAATGACTTGTAGCTAGAACGTAAACCTCTTCACGCTTGCAATGCAAAGAAATATAAGTTTAAGTTTGCATAAAAATAAATATACTTAAAGCTATAAGACACAACTCACGTAACCCAAGTTAAGTGATTATAAGCACTACACCAGGATAGAGAGATCATACGACCAAACCGGCCATTGGCAATGGCAACCTTTCATCACCTCTTGCATTTGATCAACTACGTTGACTTGCAAGCTAAGGAAGAAGGATTGCAGTGACTAAAGCAGCCATTGAAACTTAAGTTAATACTTTTGTGGCTTTGTTTTCATGGGTTTCTCATTCCCATGGGTATAAATGCGATTTCAGGAAGCAAGGCATTATGGATTTAAACATCAGGTTTTCAAGACTAAGGTTTTCATGGGTGCTCGAGAAGTAGTCAGGATGTTGAAAACTAATGACTTCAAACCTACCGGAAATTGAAGGAATGAAGGCTTCACCATACTTGGGATCCAGTGGTTACTTGTCTTTGTTAGCTACGGTTGAAGTGAAATCATGATGAGCTGAAAGGCATGGAATCGTGAGGCCTCGCTAGGGTGCGTATGCACAATAACTTTGGAACCAAACTCCATTTCTCGAGAGAATAGATCATGTACCATGGTATCTAGGTGTCAGGCAATGGCAACCTTTCATCACCTCTTACATTGATCAACGCTACGTTGTCTTTAAGCTAGGAAGAAAAAGTTGATGACTAAGCAACAAAGCAAACTTAAGTTAATACTTTGAAAAACTTTATTATTGTCAACTGAAAGAACGCATTCTAAAACGAGTTGGCTATTATTTTTTTGTTCCGTTTTGGAGGATGATAGTGATTATTTAGGCTAGTGACTTTGAAAGTTCTTATACTTATCTGGGTTAGCTACTATTGTTGATTCTTCTAAACGAGAGACTATGACATTTCTAAACGGTTTCTCATTGTATAGGTGTCATTTGTCTCTTGGTAAGACGGACATGAGTACGTAAATTCAAAAAGTTGAACGGTTGCCAGTTCTTCTAAACCGGAGACTCTTTATTTTTTTCTAAACGATTTCTCATTGCCATAAGAATTATCTGACTGTCTCCTAGTGAGACGGACATGGTCGTGATTAAAGTTGAAGAATGATTTCATAAATAATCTACTTGTCGACATATTAGAGCTAATTAACAACTTTCGTATAAGAAAAACTTTGCTTACGTTGAAAGATACGGATCTTTGATTGGAATTCGGAAAAAATTAATAAAGAAAAGAGTTATTAAAGTGAAATGAAATTAGCGATCGTAGGGGTTAACGTGATTGGTAAATAGTGTTGCTTATAAGCCATAGGTCAAATTTCAATGAGTCCTTTGTAATTGTTACACGGTCATATCACTATTTAAATTAAAAAAATTCTTTTAAAAAAAAATCAATTTATGGATGTTTTCTTTAAAAAAAAGTCCTCCTGTAAAAATAATCAAAATTTCAAAGAAGGATAATTCACTGGAGGCAGCCTGAACCAATACCCCATTAATCATTCAAGTGTACGAGGGTGAGAATGGGATTGCGTACGGAAAAAATAAAATGAAATAGAAATTACGATGAAATTTCTGGTGATGAAAGTACGTCCAATGAAACTGAAGTCCAAATAATAATGACGTTGGTGCTAAGTTAAAAGACAGAAGCAAGCAATCTGATCAACAACCTAATATTGGCTAAGCCCAAACTAAAGTGTGTAACTAAGCAACCATTGAAACTTAAAGATTAATACTTTGGCTTTGTTCTTGTCCTTTGAGCATTTCTAAACACTAATTATAAGTGTTCCCACTAATGGGTGGTCTGATTTTGTTAAAAACACCATGGTGAACGGGGGTAGGTCGAATATCTTAGGTTGGTTTAGAAAGGAGTAACTTTGTGTTTTTAGGCAAAAATTTGTTAGCCAAAAGCAAGGGTTAGCTGTTAACCCACTATTTCACGTTTTGGAGGATGATAGTGATTATTTAGGCTAGTGGCTTTAGGATTCTTATACTTATCTAGGTTAGCTACTATTGTGATTCTTCTAGCTAAGGCCTTATAGCTAATTACTACATTGTAAAATGTGAATAGCGGTTAGATTTGAGACTCAAAAGGTTTTCAAATTAGGTTTTGATAGGCTGCTAAAGTGATGGGATAACGAGAAACTATTGACACAAATACCCGGAATAACCCAAGTTAGATGATTATAAGCAATATAACGGATAGAGATCCATACGTAAGCATGTGCATTGTGACGGCAACCTTTCATCACCTCTTCGTTGATCAACTACGTTCGCTTGCAAGCTAGGAAGAAAGGATTGGTGACTAAACAACACGAAACTTAGAGATTAATACTTTGAAAACACAACTTTCTCAACGGGTTTCTCATTCATAAGAATTTATAATGCCGAGTTTCAAAATGAGAGCATTATGGTTTGGGCATCAAGGTTTTCAAGACTAAAGGTTTTCATGGTGCTCGAAGTGATCGGATGTTGAAAACTGACAACACAAATACCGGTGAAGGAATGAAGGAAACACGCTTGTGGAATCAGGGAAGACAGTTTCGCCATGCCAACAGCTACGATTTCGATGAAATCCATGATGAGCTCGAAGGCACGTAACGGATGACAGGGCCTCCCCATCGGTGCAATAGCACTGCAATGCTTTGGAACAAACTCCATTCTCGAGAGAATGGATCATGTGCCATGGCTATCTGGGTGTCCGAAGCCATTGTAACCTTTCATCTTTATCTTACATTGATCAACTACGTTGTCTTTATGACTAGGAAGAAAGGATTATGATGACTAACTTCAACCATTAGAAGCTTAGGGTTAATACTTTGAAAACATGCTTGTCAACGAAAAGGCATTCTAAACGGGGGATTGGCTATTGTTTTTATTTCACGTTTTGGAAGGATGATATAGTGATTATTTAGGCTAATGGCTTTGGGATTCTTATACTTGTGTGAGTTAGCTACTATTGTGATTCTTCTAACCGGAAGACTCTTGTTTTCTAAACGATTTCTGTTCTTATAGAGTATATTTTATCTCTAAGCAAAAACAGACATGAGTAAGTAAATTAAAGAAAGTTAGGCAATTTATAAATAATCTCGCATCAACATATTCAAAGCAATATATTTCATGTATAAAAAAAACTTTATACACGATGAAAAGATACGAATCTTTTGATTGGAACCAGAAAAAATTAATAAAGAAAAAGTTAACAAAAGTGAAAATGAAATAAACGTTCGTAAGGTTAACGACAGTTGGTAAATAGTGTTGTGCTAAGCCATAGAGTCAAATTTCAATAGGTCCTTTGTAATTATTGCAAGTCACCTTAACTGTTTAAATTAAAGAAATTCTTTTAAAAAAACAATTTGTGGATGTTTTGCTATTTTAAAAAAAAAAAGTCTTATCATAAAAATAATCCGAAATTTCAAAAGAGGATAATTCACCAGGCTGACCCTAGAACCATGCCCCATTAATCATTCAAGTGTACGAGGGTGGGACGGGATTGCGTACCATGAGAAAAAAATAAAAATAGAAGCTGAAAATTACGATGAATTTCTGAAAGTGATCAACGTCATCCCAGTAGAGCTAAAAAGTCCAAAATAATAATAGCGATTAATTGCTATGAAGAAATTTCAAAGACCGAAGCAAAAACAATCTAGAGTCATTTAACCTATTATGGCTAAGCCCAAGCCTCGAGAGGTTATTGACCTAGCCTTCGCAAACTTAAGATTAATACTTTGGCTTTATTCTTGTCAGCACAAAACCATTCTAAACCCACACTAATTATCGGTGTTCCTGATCGTTAGACCTGATTTTTGTTAAAACACCAAATAGGAAATTTGAACGGTCGATTCGGAATGTCTTCGATTTGGTTTCAGAAAAGGAAGTAACTTTGCTGTTTTTGGGCAAAATTTTGTTATAGCCAAAAACGGTCTGTCAATGCAGCGCAAGCAAAAAGAAATATAAGCCTAAATTCAAAAACCCGAAATGAAAAACAATCTAAGTCAACAACCTAATATGGCTAAGCCCGAGCCTACGGTGTAGCCTAAGCAACTTCGACCAAAACTTGAGATTAATACTGTACAAAAAACTGTTCTTATCTGGCAAGGCATTCTAAACCACTAATTATCGGTGTTCCACTAGTCGTTGAACCCACAGTTTTGTTCAAAACACCCAAATAGGAAATTTGAACGGAAGTCGTTCGGAATGTCTTCGGTTGGTTTAGAAAAAAGAATAAGTTTATGTTTTTAGGGCAAGAAATTTTGTTTATAGCAAAAAACGAGTCCTATCGTCTTTGAGCGCAACTGAAAATGTAAGTTATTAAACCCTATAGTGGTCGATGAGTCTTAGCACGTATCGGACTAAATTTATTATGTAAAAATACGAAATGGTAGGGTATAAGAATTTAGTGCCAATAATAGGAATTGAACTATTTTCCCAATAACAATATATTTGTTTTACAAACCAGTCCTCCCGGGCACACGGCACCCAACCAAAAATCGACGATCGCCATCGATTCTACGAGGAAAAAGTAATGATTACAGGACCAACAACGAAGAAAGGGCTTTTTTCTCAAATTTGCTTCTCCTTCATAGGTTTCATTTATACAACAGTTCTAATATGAAAAGTTGTGCCACTCTTTCTTCATGCAGATTAGCCGATGGCTTCAATTTTAGGACTTCATTTCATAGCCTACCTTATTCGATTCCGATGGGAAGCAACTAAAAAAATTAAGGAGGATGGTTCTAGAATCAAGATGTGTAAGATTCTACAAATATGGGAGAAATCTTGAACGAAAACTGAATAGCATACGAAATACAAATGATATGAACGCCATACCATGGTGGTGACACGATGAAAGTTACGATGGGTCGAGCGATCACGATCCCGAGCAACGCGGTCGACGATCGAGCAAGGTAACGACGGCAAATTTATGCTTCACTTCGATTCTTCATAACGAGAAAACAAGAAAATACGATAGATAATCATGAATAAACTAAAGATATTTAAAAGACCGGAACAAGCTAATAACCACCAACAAGTTTGATTCCTCCAATTGCAGTGCAGAGCTCCTCCCATTCTTACGATTTACCTTCTATGTGACAAATGTGGCTATGAAGCAAATCATTCACTCATTAAGGTTTTGGATTATTAGTTTTTTAAGCTGTTTTATATCCACAGCTCATCCTGTAATCGTACAACAACGAGATCTCAAGTCAGCAATTGAACACATACACACAGTGTGATACATTTCAAATAAATACGCCTTACGGAAGTAATTACACTTTAACATAGTCTCTTATCTCTAATAATTAATTAATTAAAATTGTGTGACACAATAAAAACTTCCTTCACGATTCACTTTAAACAGACATAACGCCCAAAACAACGCCTAAACACTAATTACATTTAAAACAAATACAGAAAGGTAAATGTTTCTTCTACACTCAACGAAAACAAACAATAAAAAGAAAATGTGCGGAAGATTGGAAGCTTTCTCATTATGGCCCGAGTGAGCCCGAAAAGCATTGTGCGAAAGTTAAATTAAATTCTATATTTAAGGACTTTGATTTGTAGAAGTGCAGAGGCGCTTTTCCTCAATTCCACAAAATTCAATTCATTGCAAATCGCACGCAACGGGAAGGGATCTTAATGCATCGGGCTGGAGGAATCAATCAGTTGAAGTTGAAGGCAGTCGTCCAAATGGATGTGTCCACAGCAGCTTGTTGTCAATGCCAATGAGCTTGAGAATTTGCAATAACTGCCACAATTACTGACAAATATATCTCTGTAAGAGACTGCATATATCGGAGAAAATATATGAATGACGTAAATAAAGTAGATGTTATTCGTAAGTTCAGAAAAGCTAAATAAAATATAGGAGTAACCTGCCATAGTCACATGTCTGATGTCTATGACAATTAACAAAAGCTAGTCAATCCGTCAGTTGAATTTAAGTATTAATGGTTGATTAATCTTCAGAATCGTGCTTCACTTTTTTAGGTGCTTTTAGGTCGAATGGAGACGCTTTCCGTGACCATCTGTACGGTACTATTTTTTTTTTAAGCACCGACATGATACAGAATCCTGTTAGTTATTGTCTGGGTAGATGTAAGTTGTAACAACGCGCAGTTACTTGTGGCTACTCCACTTTTGACTGACATCTACTCAGTCACAGTTTTGCATAGCTACAAGACAACCTTGGAAAATATTGTTAACAATCATAAAGAAATGTTTGTGAAGTTGCGAAAGTGAATTCAGTACGGCTAGAGATGTTGTCATGTGGCTATTATTCAACACCATAAATAACACTATTTGCACCCTATACTCGAACGTCCCTGGACCATATAGGTCTCCCGAGGAGCTAAATAAAACGACATATAGTGATACCCATCAATTATGGTAGATGCAGTCATCACATTTACAACGGTCTAGATTTGTGGTGGTTCTCTGCACCCATGGTTTCCACGTTCTTGCATTCGATGCTAGCGCAATAATAAGGCGGAAGTTATGGCTCTATGGGGTGGTCTCTGGGCTGCCTCAAACCTACAGTTACAGAATGCGCATGTTTATGGGGATTATCAGTTGGTTATTGGCTGGATCACTAACACAATGGCTATGAAATGTCCTGAATTATTGGGATGGGTACACAGGACTCGCAGAATGTGGATGCTTCTCAAGAGACCTCCCATCTCCCATGTCTACAGAGAGAACAACTCAGATGGGCTCTCCAAAAAAGGTATAAGCTCAGAATTTGGGATAATGCAGGTGTTTCACTTCAAAGATGGTCTACAGATTTGGCAAAATCAAATACCGATTCCATAGCTGCTGGACTTCTGGAATATCCTTTTGGCGTACATACTTTCTCTTTAACCTTTTCATATTTTTTGCGAGGGACTATACGAGGCTTACTACACGGGGAGCCGTTTCTTTCACAGGGTACATCTATATCTACACGACGACGGGTCATCCGTTTACTTTTTTTTCTTTTTATCATCAGCGACAAGCGAGCCTGTCCTAATAGTGTCAAGCGAGCCTGATTTACTCTTAAGCAAGCGAGCCAGATTTTATTACAAGTGGATGATTACATATTTTCTCAAGCGAGCCTGATGAACACCTTTTTTTGACAAATACAGGATGGCATATGGTATTTTGTTTCCACAGAACAAGCGAGCCCGCTTAATATACCGCACATGATCTAACATCATCTTTATATCTCATGGAAGGCATGGAACAGGGGTTCACTTTCTCTATTCTGCGCCTATCTATCTCATTTTCTGATGTCATTTCCTTTCTTTATTATATCTTTTTTGATGCGTTGAATGTCGCTGTATTCCATTTGTAACACAGGATATTTCCATATGCATGGGATGGATAATTCCCCGAATATGTGGTGGCCAACTTATCATATTTTGCTCGTTCACTCTATAACGAGCAGTAATTATGGCATTCTATGGGTTTTCTCGCTGTTTGCATTGTCACAGCTGAGAACTTTTTGTCTATATATTGTTTTATATATAATATAAATCAGCGTTTTTTTCCTCTGGAAAATTTTTTTTTGATGCTAGCGCAAGGGATTAGCATCTTTCAAATGGTGAACAAAACCCAAATAAACTTTCATTTTACTTACACATAGCCTTCGAAAGCTTTGTCATAATTTTTTCTAACATAAGAAAAACTACATGGGAAGCAATACCAATATTGGCAATTGGCAGAAGACAGGCCAATCGGATATATAAGAGTGGGAAACCACTTCTTAAAAATCTTGAAATGCTATAAATTGAAGGCTTCATGATATTTTGAATTTGAATGAATATAGTCTTGAGCATTTAAAAGATATAAGTTAAGAATAGATATATTTTTCAATTATCTTAATAAATCTTTGTGTAGAAGAGAAAAAATAAATAGTAAGCTATGTTCACGGAAAATTTTAAGGATGGAAATGTATCTTAACATTTCAAAACTTTAGTGAATCTTACTGATCCATGATATGCTATCTATAGAATGTTTGGTAGTATTTATGTAAAAAAACTCAAATTTATAATAATTTTATATAGTCTCTATATAAAATTTTATCCATTTTTAAGGTAAAATATTTTTATACTATAAAATTTGGGCGAAACATTTTTAGAAAAAAATGGATATTAACCAATCTTTTTTTTGGAAAAATCATGGAAAATTAGCCCACTTGTAAAGCCCCTAAAATTTTCCTTGGCCATGCTTTTGGACAAATTTATTTTTACAATCTTGTTTCACATGCCATGATGACTATCCGACGACACCTGAGAGGGGCTTTTAGACATAAGTGGTGGTCACAAGGAGTATCGTAAGATCAACAACAGGGATCTACCCCGGGGGTACCCCTCCGAAAACTACAATCCGCTCAGGAGTGGTGTTGAGGAGAGAAGTGCTTGAACCCAACGGTTTTCGAAAAATCAAATTAATAAAGGAATTGGTGTTGGACAATAAGTTGTTCTTGCGGACAAGACAGACCTCCCAAGTGTCCTATGGACATCTAGCAACAAACGGACAAATAAAAACCATTTTCTCTAGATATTGTTTGACATGGAATCAATTATAACAAGGTTTTAGAAAATTACTTGTAGTCCAGCGCTGATCTTCTTTCCAGTGCCTTGAAGAAAGTCGTCATCAAGGATCTACAATCATGAATACAAGAAAAGATCAAAAGCACATGTATAATAAATCAATTTATGAATCAAACATCTATCAAGATGATCAAGGAATTGATGAAATGAGATAATCAATTAAATAGCCCATTGAGAAAACAATATTCATTCGTATTAACTTAAATAAGAAGAGCCTTACAACCATGTCCACCTTGATGTCATACATGCCTTCTTGGGGTCCGGAACATGTGTTTCCTTTACTTTGACAAGCCTTGAACTCTTCCAACTGAGATACATACAGGTATTTAATCTTCCCCACATAAAATCTCAGCTAAAAGGGTCTAAGTCCCAACAGCATTTCACCTCCAACAATACTAGATCTTTAGCTCATCCATTCTAACCCTTTGAGGCTACCCTATGCCTCTTTTTATAGTGAAAGAGAGGAGGTTATGGTTCCAAAAAAGAAGGGATAGGATCCTCCTTCAAAGGGATCAGTTCCTCACATCAAGGGGTTAGCTACTTAATGGATGGGATGCATGAACCTCAAAGGAGCGGACTTTCCACCACAGGAATGTTTCTAGAAGCTTTCAAAAATGACTCAAACTGAGCTTCTAGATTTCACTTGCGCCTTTTCTTATCTTTTACAGGGGTCCGCACCTTTAATAAACAGAAGTGCGTTTAGCTCCACATGATTTAGAGCAATAAAGTGCAACATCGCAGGAAATACAAAGAGAAAGTGTGGTACAAGTGTTTTTAAGACTTTTATGAGCTTTTCTCTCAATTTCAAGGCTTGACTTTAGGAACTTTGATTTTGTATACTTCCAAGGGAGTACTAAAATGTCATGGTGACAAATTTCAGTGTAACAAATTTCCCCCTAAAGTGTGAACTTTGAGACTATTCGAAGAGTGATGTGCTTTATCATTTCAAGGATTAGCCTGTGGACACCCCAGTCAGAACCCTGTAAAAACATTCAATGCAAAACATATATATCATCATTGAGGTAGGCATTCCCATACTCAGATCAAAACTAACTAAACTTGTTCTGGTACAGAAATAATTTTAATATTACATCAATAGTGTAGACACAGAATGGGCGCAGCCATCTGTAATGAATAGTCTACTGAATAATGAATAATAAAACTCCTCGCAGCGTAGATGGTGGAAACTAGATCCAGGGTCTTGATTTCTGCTTCTCGAGCTAGTACGATTCTATCCATGTGATTAAATGTGTTGAATTCGAACATGGTAGAAACCACTCGATTATCAGTCAATGATGTGAACTGTTAACAAGTGTGAGAGAAACCACCAATAATGACAATGGCTCTCAAAGTACTCAGTACAATCCATGAAATGTAAATAAGTGATCTGAAGTCGAACATTTCACGGAATCGTTCGATCGAAGGTCAATGATGCAACCTGTCATCGAAGGCAAGAAACCTGCCATTAAGGCATACAGATTCCAAGGTACTAATGGATTCTAGACTAACTTCCTAGATGATGAGCTGTCATCGATAGAAAGTGATTCGTCATAAGCAAGCTCACGACACGAAACCATAGATCAATTTTTGAATAATTTTTTTGCAAGGACTAACTCAGGGTTGGTCAATGCGAATGGAGACAAATGTTTGCAGATGAATGGCTTTTTTGACTATCCTCTTGAACACATAACGACACTACATATGGTTTGGTGATAGTTGCCCTAGGCTAATACCTAGAAACCGGCTAAAGACCTTCAATGTGGTTTGATTAACTAATAGGCAAATGATTTCCCAACCCAGGTAGAAGTGTGACAAAAAGTGTCGTGTTCAAGAGTGGTGTAATGCTTTTACAAATCAAAGTGTAACAAATGAATCTTTTTTCTCTCTTTCCCCCCACCATTTCTGGCAAGTACCTCTTTATTTTTGAAAAGCTTGAGGAGGATAAGATTTTCTTGTTTATAAGCTCATCCTTGAGATGAGTCCAACTTAGTTTAAAATCAAACCCTAAGAAGGAGTGGTCCGTTCCTGTTTGTAATCGACAGGTCCTTTACTGTTAAATTTTAACGAGTCCAGTATAGGATAAACTCGGTATTTTTCATTTTTAGAGAGTCAGAAGAAAAAACTTAAGAAAACTCCATGGGTGTACTTTTTTGTAAATTTAGTCTCTCAGGCCCGAAAAAAGGATAAATTAATGCAAGAGAGAACTCTATTGACCATGATTAGTCAACGTATACATTTTTCGTTAATAGTCCATTTCAGTCCAGAAAAGGGGTAAACTTATACTGAAGGGATGACCGTTCATTTACTTTAACGAGTTCGAATAGTCAAGTACTCAACAATCTTTTCATTTTTAGAGAGTCTTAAAAGGCCTTAAAAGAGGACTCCATGGTTCCGCTTTTTCGTAAATTTTAAAGAGCCCGAAAAAGTGATAAAAGTATACTCTTCGTCAAAAATGATCATTTCGCCTAAAAAATCTGGTATTCTGCACAAAAACTCGAAAAATTAAACATACATGTTTCAATAATAAAAATATTTTGAAAAACCGACTTTTTAAAGTGAAAAATAAACAAATTTAAAATTCATTTATTCGAAAAAACTTATAAAAGGGAGTTTTTCAAGTTCATTTTTACCGTTTGAGTTTGGAGTGAAGATTTTAGAGCTTTTGGCAAAAAACGCTTCGGAGAAGATTCTGGGCAAACCTACTGTTGGAATCGAAAACTGTCTGCTCCAGGTAATCCACAACATCTTTCTCTTCCTTTTCATCTGTTCGATTTTTTAAATTAGGGTCAAAATTTCATTTTTGGGAGGAAAATAGGTTCAAAAATTAGCCCTCGAGGGTTCGTAGGCAGGACACTAGATACCTGCGGACCCCGAAATTTTCTCACAAAGGAAAATGTCGGGGCCCCGCACTTTTAACATAGAGCCCGTGCGAAGCTATGCACTGTCCCTGAGTGTAAAGTGTGGGGGCGTCGTAACGAATTTAAAAACACATTTTCCTCCTAAATTACCCAAAATTTTTGTTTCAAAATGATTCTAATCCTTCATTTTACTCATTGTAGGATATTCATAATGCTCATTTGGCGAGAACGAGAGCATGAGGAGGTAGATGAAGCTGTAATGATTCATCAACCTACTTTGCAAGTCTTAAGAGCATGCGGGCTATTCAAATTTTGGGCTATCAGTGGCATGAGAGCTCAAGTAGATCTTCTTACTTGGTTGGTAAGCAAATGGGACGTTTAGGACCAGTGTTTCGTGATTGGAGGTCACCGGCTCGAAATTGAGCTGGAGGACGTATATTTTTTGACTGGTTTGTCTAGGAGAGGTGAACCACTATCTCTATTTGGGGCTAGGCCAGGTGGCCAGTCTGTTGCCAGCCTGAAATTAGAGTTTTGTAATGATGAAGCCAATCCTAGAGACAAACGGATTTGACATTAAAACTATCATCTGTCCTGAGATAAAATTGATTTCTTTTACCGTTGTCAAGTTGTGCGGAAGTGCAGCTTTGCATGTAGCTACTGGATCTCAGATGCGGATTGCAGTAGATTGTTTCTGAGGCACCATATTCAACTGGTGCGAGGCAGTGTTGGCAAATGTGAAAGGCCAACTTACCAGAGCAAAGAATGGGAAATTAAACAACTTCGAATATGGATCTATCATAGTTACTTTTTCTCTAGAGAGGATCGCTATGTTAGCCCCGCAACACATTCCTGTTGATGTTGGTAGACCTCGAGAGCCTCGGATGGTTCGATGGCTTGCTTTGATGGCCCGCCACAGCGAGGGTGGGGAGATTTTTCGATTTCCCTCGACTTATTTTTGTTGGCTGGAACGCCAAATTTTTGTGATAGAGGATTTTCCTTATGCGGGCATGGATTTCCGCGGCGACCGGGATATGCCCCTTCCTCCAGGAGCTTAGTGGGATGAGTCAGGTAAAAAATCTCTTTGAAATGTTTTAATTTCTAATTTTTATTTTTTTTTTAAATCGTCCAAAACTGATAACAAAAATTTCAAATGCAGATGTGGGTCCAAGTCGACTAGCCATTCTCTGCCCCTTTGATCGAAGGCAAAGGGATGCAGCAGTAGCACCACCACCCCCACAGGATCAGACCACAGAGATCTTGACTGATTTAGAACACCATTTGGAGTGGCTCACTATGGATATTCCTGAGACTACCATAGATGACATCCCACTCCATCTACAGAGATATGTCATTGGTGTTCCTGGATCATTCAGGAGATTTTTGTCTAGGGTGGCACGAGCAGTAGTGTATTATCGTGATCATCACCATGGATAGTGGATGATTGACTTATAGACTCATTTTTTGTATCACTTTTTTCCGATCATAAGGCGTTTTGAACCTATGATCGAAAACGATGTACTATTTTTTGAACACTACATCTATACTATGATATACTATTATTTCTAGTTACGTGTTCAATCATGTTATGGAATGTTGATTTATTACTTTGTTATTGCAAATGTCTATTTATAACACTAGAAGCTATTGCATCTTCTAATGTGTTTAAATTTCTTGGAATGTGTTGATAATCAATATAATTGGACTCTCGTTCCAAGAGACGAACCCTTAAAAATTATCTTAATAATATTGGGTTTCTAATGGCATATACTCGGTTTAACTGTAATACAACGAGTTCAGAATCTAACTTAACGATCAAACTTCGAATTCCAAATGAAATGGATTCTGGTAATAATTCAATAACTGCACTATATTCAGCAATATTTTTCGTTGTTTGACCAAGGCTTACCCCATGCATCGATACTAACTCGTCAATGGGTGAGTAAATAGCCCAAGCTACGGAAGAGATGTTCCGTGTACTACGACAAGTGCCATTAGCAAAACCAATATATTTTTGAAAGGACGTCGACATCTGCGATATCAAAAGTATCCAGATAAGCAAGAATAGTAGTAAGAGCACACTTAAGCTAGGCACATGTTTCTAATCTATAGCACATGAGCTAGAAAGTAACTAATATACAGAGAATATCTACACACAAAAATCAAGCGTAATATGTCTTCAGATGAAGTCCATTTTTGGGTTTACCTAAAGAGACCCCGTCAAAATCAATCAATTCATAGGTCCCTTTTGCAAGCTCTCGCTTGAAAATATAAGGACCATGCCACATGGGTTCAAATTTCCCAGCCCCTAGCTTATCATTGGCTTGATCATAAATCAAAACTAGGTCTCCTTCTGAAAAATTGTGAGGGGTAACACTTCTATCATACTGAGCTTTCATTCTTTTTGCATGAGTCTCGGTAGCTAATGCGGTGGTGCGCTGATTCTCATCTAATTGAGCCAAGTATAAAAAACGTTTCTCCTCTTAAAAAGTGTCTGGTATTAACTCTATGGCTAGTTGGAGTGACAGTATCTCGCATTCAATGGGTAATACCGTTTCTAAACCATAAACTAGTTTAAAAGGGGTAAAATCTGTCGATGTTTTTGCTGAGGTTCGATATTCCCAAAGTTCTGAAAAGAGCATGGTATGCCAATTCAACTTATGAATTCAAATGATCCGTTTGATCATGGTGACTAAAAATTTATTAATTTCTTCAACCAAACCATTAGCCTGCAGATAATACGGTGTAGAACTGTCATGGCACAGGCCAAGTTGGTCTGTTAACTCAGTCATCATGATATTTCGAAAATGGCTCCCGTGATCAGTAATTATCGCTTGGGGTACACAAAAACGAGCAATCACATGATTGAATACAAAGTAGCTGCAGTTTTTCCATCTACCGCAAATGTAGGCATCGCCTCAGCCCATTTGGTAAAATAATCTACTGCTAGAATAAAATACCCATGCCCCCCGGCCGAGTGAGGGTTACATGTAATGAAGTCAATGCCCCATTTTGCAAAAGGATTGACAGAAATTATAGGGTGAAGAGGAGCAGGGGGCGCACACATTTTTCGATCGAAGATTTGACAATTATGACATTTTCGGACCGCACAAATAGAATCTTTAAATAAGGACGGCCAGAAATAACCTACGCACAATATTCTTGGGGCTGTGGCATACCCAGACATATGACCACCACATGCTCCAGAGTGACTGTCATTTAAAACTTTTTCGGCTTCTTTATGTGTTAGACAACGTCGAAAAACTGAATCCGCACCACGACAGTATAGTGTGTCACCAACAATATGATATTGTTGAGACTGGAAACATATTTTTTCGTCGTTGCGACTGTGAAAGCTCAGGCCAAAAATATTGGGTTTGAAGATAAACAATTATATCTCCATACCAAGGATCAATGGTACTAATAAGAAACAAGGATTCATCTGTGATTGGTTGTTCCGCCACAGTTTCTGTATTAGTACGTGGGAAATCACACATAAGTTCAACAAATATCAATGATTTCTTGGATTTGGATTTTTCAAACTCCAAATCAAACTCCTGTATGATAACAATCCATTTGGAGTATTTTCCCCCTAGAAATTGTTTGGTCAAGATGTACATCATAGGGTTACAATCAGAGATCACTGTCGTTTTGCGTAAAAGTATGTAGTGACTAAAACGTTGGATAGCTTGAATAGCTGCCATGGCCAATTTCTCCACATGTGAATATTTGATCTCAGTCGGATGCAAATTTTGACTAAGATAGTAAATCACATGTTCACCATGGAATTCATCTTCCTGAACTAAAACCATCCCTATCGTGGAATCAGAAGCGGCGAGGTACAAAAAGTAATCTTGGTTGTAGTTGGGAGGATGCAGTAATGGTGCATGGGTCAATGCATTTTTCAGAGCATCAAAATATCTATCAGCAACCTCGTCCCAAAAGAAAGGAATATTCTGTTTTAATAACCTAGTGAAACCTTTCGTTAACTCGGCGTAGTTAGGAATGAATCGACGTAAAAAGTTTGCTTTCCCTTGCAAACCTTGGAGTTGGCGAAGAGTAGAAGGAGGAGGTAAATTGATGATTGCCTCAACCTTCGACGGATCAACATGAATGCCTGCCTTTGAGACAATAATTCCCAACAATCGTCTGGATTTACGTAGAAAACACATTTGTGAGGATTCAGACGAATCTTATAATGCCTACATCGTATAAAGATGGCTCTTAAATGAGTAATATGATTGGCTCTGCATGAAGAATGAGCAGGAAAATCATCGAGGTAGTGCTGCACAATGTGCTTAATGTCATGAAATGCATAAGACATGGCCCTTTGAAAAGTGGCGCCAACATTCTTAAGGCCAAAAGGTAGTTTGCGATAAGCAAAAGTTCCCCATGGACAAATGAAAGTTGTTTTAGGTTGATCTGCAGGGAGTATGTTGATATGATTATAGCCGGAAAATCCATCCATGAAAGAGAACATTTCACTTCCAACACAATCGTCAATAATTTGATCGATGTAAGGGGTTGGATAATTGTCTTTTGGACAAGCTCGATTTATATCCCTATAGTCGATACATACTCATATTGTTCCTTGTTTTTTATTGACTGGAACAATATTAGATACCCAGTCCGTTAACGAGATCAGATAAATAAAACCTGCATGAAGTAATTTTTCAACTTCTGCTTTGATAGCGATAGCTTTTCTCGGATGTATCTGACGTAATCTCTGTCTAACTGGTTTAGCATCCGACTATGTCTTAATTTCATGAACAACAATCAATGGATTGATTCCTGGCATTTCTTCATCTGACCAAGAAAAAATGTCGCGGAATTCCTGAAATAGGGCTTTATATGCTTGGATTTCATCAAGCGTATAAGAAGCACCTATGTGAATGTTTTCAACAATTCCAGGTTTTTCTGAAATGTAAAGAGGAACTGTTGTAGAAATATTTTCTAAATTCAATTCAGAATCAATATGTGAGAGAGGATTCTCGGGTTCTTTGACGTAATCAGTGGTAAAAATGGAGGAAAAATCATTCTCAAAATGATCGAGATCAGGTAGAAACGAAGACCTATGATGACGATCTTCCCATGGTAACTCATCTACCGACAAGAATTCACGAATATGTTCATCAGTATTGAATACTTGAGCAAGATCGGGAATTGGTGTCGAAGCTAAGCTCGATATTGAAAATGACTCCTGATTGATCAAATTCACTAGATCAGACTTAGTTGAAGGAGTATCAAAAAATGACTGTACATTTTTATATGCTAACTCAAAAGGACTCAACGGCATCGGGCCATCGAAAGAATCCAATTCTGATTCTGAAGGTACTATCCAAGGATCATCAAAGGACATAGTACTTGACGAAATCATATTGATATTAGAAATAGGAAGTTGTACGTTGGGAGCAAGCAGGGAAAAGTTCCCAGTAAAGCTGAATCTTTAATCAAACCTACTCCGACATCCTTATAAGGGATAGTCGATTTTCCAATATGTTGGATGCTATCAGTAGAGGCTGGGTTGGATGAATAATATGAGATCTGATCTATTTTAACGATCTTTCCTTTATGAGGAAACCTGGTGAGATGAAAGATCGATGATACAACAACAGTCATGGCATAAGACCAACTGCGACCCAGGAAAAGGTTGTAATCCAGAGGGGCATCAACCACCTCCACATCTAGATTAACCATTTTGCCTTCGACCTCTATTGGTAGATCTTGTAAGATACCATATGGCTGAAAACCTCTTCTGTAAAAATCTTTGAGAATAGTTGGTGATTGGTTAATGGTCGGAGAACCAAGTGATTTCCAAAATTTTAAAGACATAATACACATAGAAGCCCCTTTATCAACAACAGTACGAAAGATACACTTGTTTTTTACTATTACAGAATTTGAAAAGCCATTTGATGGGGTAGGCGAGGTGTAAAATTATTTAAATCAAAGATCATGAGGTTCAAATCCTAGAGATCTACGGCTCTAAAGGCTGACAAAAGTAATTTTATTTGGGCTGGGCATGATTGAAATACTTCCAAAGCCAACATTTCTGAAGGGGAAATTTCCAAATCTTCAACAATATTGTAATTCTAAGCAGCTCTCGCATGTGGATTGAAAGCTGATTTACGAAGTACACCTTTTGCAGGGAGTTTAATCACTAAGTCAGTATTTTGTTTCTCGATCTGTAATGGATCAGAAACTGAGGGAGATATAGTCGATGCAGAATTGGATGTTTCTGCTTCTTTATCAGTATTTTTACTACCATAATGTTGTGATCGCGTCACAACCATCAAGATATCCTCAATTGTATTGGAGGAAGATCCAACCATGTTACTATCTTGAGCGGGAAAGGGATCCTTCAAGACAGCAGGTATAGGTGAACCCTTAACGAATTTTGATACCTCAGCTCTATGTGGGCACTCTTTTGTAAAATGATCCTGGTCACAAATGAGACAAGGATATTGAGATTTGTGTTTTTCATCAGTTGGTTCAGTAGTATCATTTTTATCTTTTGAATATTTTTTCTTTTTATTCTTACTTTTCTTCTTACCACTAGTTTTAGATTTGGTTGTATATGTCTCGACAACATGAATATCGGTGGAAGTTTCTAGGGAAGAATCTCCTTTGGGTGAATCGGGTAAAGTGGTAATAGGAGAAGTAGTCTTGGAAGAATTCTTCTTACTTTTACCAGTACTAACAGAACCAATTACACCATCAACGGCCTAAGAGCCAGAAGGAGTTGCAGTTAATTGACCAGGTCTTGGTAAATCGGGGATTTTATCATACAGGGTACCTGACTGAGTATATACAAGGTCAAGGTACTAAGCTTGAGAAATGACTTTCTCTTCTGTAACAATGCCTCCTTTGGCCACATCTTCATTAATTTTGGGCAATAACGATTTAATAAACCATTCAGCCAAAATTTGATCAAGAATAAATACTTTCACTAAATGCCTTCCACGTCTCCACTCATGAATGTGATCAGATATGTACGTAGATGTAGATTGTTTTAATGAAGTCAGCAATTCTGTGTCGTTTTCGTATCTGACAGGAAACTGAAAGTGGGTTGAGAAAGCAGTAGCTAGCGCATTAAAATTATTAAAAGATCCGTGTGGTAACTCAATATACCATTTGGCAGCTAGACCAATGAGATTTCTCTAAAAAAGACGTAATCAAATCGAATTATCGACTAATTAATTGGATGTGCACCAGAGGTGATAAGTCATAACGTGATTAGATGGGTCCTCTCCTGACTTACCTTAAAATTTTGGAATATCACTGGGCAACTTGTTAGGCATCGGCGGCCAATATGGAAGATAAAAAGTGGGATCGTTCGTAAGGCACGATAGATCCGGTAAATCTAAAGTTGCTATGAATGGTAACCGATGGCTAGGGTCTTGATAACCTTGTGTGATCAAACCAGTGCCAAGAGGAGGATATCCAGGATACCCTGGAATTGGATGTCCATTTTGAATCGTGAAACCTCCTGGGTAACCAGGATTAACCGGACCATACTGGGGTTGTTGAGGTACTTGATAATTCTACCCAGGGTACGGCTGATACTGATATACTGGATTTTGTGTAGTCTGAGCAAATTGATACTTTCCCTGGTATGGTTGATAATTAAATTGTGGTTGACTAGAGACAATCGTACTAGTACCAGCTTGACCTGTAGGCATCTGGACCGTAGTCTGAATTGTAGGTCCTGACTGTGGCATAGAGGCTTGAGGGATTTGCACTGACGTAGGGATAGAAGAAACTGGAGCTATAGATACTCCAGAAACAGGTGTTGTAGGTTGAACAGAAGTTGCAGTAGCTGCATCAGTTTGAGGCGGAGTCTAAGGTGTACTAGGCCCAGGCTACTGAACAGAACCAGGTGCAGGGACTTGAACAGTAGGTTGGATAGGTTACTGGGTTAGACTAGAAAATAAAGGTTGTCCAGGTTGATTAGGTAACTGCACATTAGGTTGCATAGTCTGTTTAATTTTAGATGGATTCCACACCATGTTCATTCCAGGGTATTGACCCGTAGAAGGTTGTGCATATAAAGGACCATAACCTGGTTGAACGTAGGGTTGATAATTAAGTGGTAAATTTCCAACTCCTTGTAAAAATGATTGACCGAAAGGAGGTTGGAAACCTTGAGGTGGGTACTGACCTTGAGATTGATAACCTTGAGGCATGTACTGAATCTGGGGTTGATAAGGACCCTGAGGAATATAATGAGTCTAGAGTTGACCTTGGGGTATGTATTGTCCTTGAGGTTGATAACCTTGAGGTATGTACTATCCTTGAGGTTGTTCTCCAGGTAAATAATATTGTCCTACAGTTTGTCCTGGTGAAAAATTACCTTGAGGTTGCCCCCCAAGCAGTAACTGACTACCTTGAGGTTGCCCACCAGGCGGTAATTGACTACCTTTTGGTTCCCCCCAGGCGGTAACTGACTACCTTGAGGTTGCCCCCTAGGTGGTAACTGACTACCTTGAGGTTGAGGATTCAGAATATTACCAAACATCATAAAAGTTTGCTCCACGTTCAATGTTTCGGTTTTAACTCCATTTGTACTGGTTGATAACACTTGTTCAGTTGGTCGAGGAGTTGCTCCTGAGAAAGTACTAGAGAGTGACTGGTACCCCAAAGGAATAGAAGGACCACCGTATAAAAATGTTTCTGGTGAATGGGAAAACATAGATGACTCACCTCACATAATTGATGAAGGATAATAACCTCTTGGTGTAGGATGAAAAGGAATTCGTGGTGGTGAAAAACTAAGACCCGAGTTTTCTAAAAAATCTGTCAATGATAAATACCAAGCATCACTTATAAAAGGACTATAGAATATTGATTCACGCTCCCTAAGATTCAAACTCTGTTGCGTTTCGAGAAGAGTTACATCTTCGTTTGGACCGACAAGTTCTTCAATAGATATGAGGTTAGAAGGAAGATTTTCAGTAATGCGATATCTTACCCTAGGTGAACCAGGATCACTAGAAGTTGGAGTAACAAATCTTGAAGATGGTTCCAATACAGCAGGTTTAGTGTCAGGTTCAGAAATTTCAGGCTCTTCAGCTAATTCACTAGAAGGAGAAATACTACCAGTAACTTCGGAAACAGAAATCGGCTTTTGAATATGCTCTGTTGTCTGTAATTGATAATCAGGATGAACAATTATAGATGACTCTCCCACTTTTTTTGATCTAATTCTACTATCACTAGGTGATAATAGAGCTCACAGCCCTTCAATTTGGCTTGGTTTATACTCAGGGGGCTTCCCCTGGAGTCTACGCTATTGTCTTGGTAATTCAGCCACGATTAAAAACTATTAATCACACGCAATCAAATAAAATTTCAATGAAAACTCCTTGAGTTGATAAGGAAACAAACAAATGAATCACACGCCTAAAAATATAGGAGATAAAACCACACACAAACAGTAACTTTCCACACTAAAAACACTAGTTGGTGATGAAATCCAACATCGTAGTATTTAATGTAGAAAGGGCGGTTGGAACAGTTACCCTGAAAACCTGCTTAATGAAACAGACCAGTGCAAGTTTCTCCACTTAAACCATCCTGAGTGAAGATAACCCTCCAGAGAGTCTAAGTGAGTCTAGTCGACATCTGCTCCAGGTACAGTGGGATCTTTCCTCCATCATCACCTTAGGAAAAAACCATAAGATTATGGTCACTATGGTCACCAATAGGAACTAATATACCTAGGGGAATAGTCTACGATCCGACATAGGCGCAAGGGCAGAGTAACAAAGCTCAATCCCCTTGAAGACTCCTTGACATAATCCAAGGTATATCGATAAGTGACCCCAGGCTCCTCGACAATGGTCTATCCGAGGTTTACCGTTGTTAATACGCGCATATCTTCTATCATTCCCAATGAGATAGAATTGATTATCCCACTGGTTCAGATTTGACCTCGTGCTTGACTCCTTTAAGAGGAGCTTCCCAGAGCATACAAGAGACTACTGGATTTTTTCCTACCGCAGGATCAACTACTTGTTTGTTTTAATTGTCTTGGAGAGTTAATTACTCCCTACTCCAAGACACTAGCCTAAGCTATATTGGTGAAAAGAGCCCTAGAAATATAGAAATTATTAGATTGATTTTAATTTAAGCGTTGATTTTAAAAATATATTTCTTAGGACAATAGATGCGAAAGTGAAACTGATGATATGTAGTGACCCGACTCAAAACACACTTAAAATGCATCTATTATGAGAAACAATTTGTTTTCTTTGAATGAATTCTATCTAAAAGAAGAGTTGAGAAATGCACTCTTTTAAAAACAAATCTTTCCTTCAAACAAGAATAAATGAAAAGAAATCTAATTTCATTGAGAACCCAAAATGATCTATTGCTCAATAAGAAATCCATTTTATTCAATATCGAAACTACAAACCAAGTTTTTGCTTCAAAAGACACTAGAATTTCTAGAAATAACACTCAAAGCTAAAAACACTAATTTTGAGATCTAAAAATTCTAAAGACTAAATCTGAATTAGAACTTCAAATATTTTGAGGATGCCTTGCTTAGCTTGTAATCTAACTAAGAAATTCTTTGCTTGGATCAGCAAGAGCTCAAAAAACATCCAATTTGGTTTTTTAAGTGAAATTCCAAACTTATTAACAAAAGTTTTTTAAAGATTTGCAAATGAGAAAAATGGGATCTAAATCTCATAAAACAATTTCTTCTATGATGTCAAACTCAGCAAGAAAGAAAGGAAATATCAGTGATCTAAATCTATACCAAGGTTTCTAATATTTGAGCGGGATAAAGACAAAGAAAAAATCATTATAACAATTAGATCTTTCAGAAAATCATTCAAAACTAAAAATGCTGAAATAAACTCTTTAACCAAGTCTTTCTGACAGAAGATACAAGTCTGGGTATTCACTGAGAATCTAACAAACTAATCTAGAAAAGAATATTTTAATATTTTTCAAAAATTTTCACAGGGTCCACAGGATTCAGTGCAAACCAGTGCGGTCCCGCACTGTGGGTACAGGAAAAGTGCGGAAGTGCCCGCACTGTCTATAAAAGAAAAGAGCGAACACAAGAAAACTAAGGAAAAAAAATTTTCTAAATCATTTTTCGGGGATTCTACAGGGATAAACTACCCAAGCCAGTATAAATCAATCAAAATCAGAAAAAATAAATTCACAAGTCAAAAATAAAAGAAATCAAAGTTCAAGATCCATTCTCCAACGGAGTCGCCATTTTGTTGGACAGATAAGTTGTTCTTGCGGACAAGACAGAGCTCCCAAGTGTCCTACGGACAGCTAGCAACAAACGGAAAAATAAAAATCATTTTCTCTAGATATTGTTTGACATGGAATTAATTATAACAGGGTTTTAAAAACCTACTTGTAGTCCAGTGCTGATCTTCTTTCCAGTGGGTTGAAGAAATTCATCGTCAAGGATCTACAATGAACACAAGAAAATATCAAAAGCACTTGTATAATAAATCAATTTATGAATCAAACATCTATCAAGATGATCAAGGAATTCATGAAATGAGATAATCAATTAAATAGCCCATTGAGAAAACAATATTCATTCATATTAAATTAAATAAGAAGATCCTTACAACCGTGTCCGCCTTGATGTCATATAGGCCTTCCTGGGGTCTGGAACAGGTGTTTCCTTTACTCTGACAAGCCTTGAACTCTTCCAACCGAGATACATACAGGTATGTAATCCTCCCCACATAAAATCTCAACTAAAAGGGTCTAAGTTCCAACAACATTTCACCTCCAACAATATTAAAGCTTCAACTCATCCATTCTAACCCTTTGAGGCTACCCTATGCCTCTTTTTATAGTGAAAGAGAGGAGGTTATGGTTCCAAACAAGAAGGGATAGGATCCTCCTTCAAAGGGATTAGTTCCTCGCATCAAGGGGTTAGCTCCTTAATGGATGGGATGCATGAACCTGAAAGGAGTGAACTTTCCACCGCAGGAATGTTTCTAGAAGCTTCCAAAAATGACTCAAACTGAGCTTCTAGATTTTACTTGCACCTTTTCTTATCTTTTACATGGGTCCGCACCTTTAATAAATAGAAAGTGTGTTTAGCTCCGCATGATTTAGAGCAATAAAGTGTGACACCACAGGAAATACTAAGAGAAAGTGCAGTACTAGTGTTTTTAAGATTTTTATGAGATTTTCTCTCAATTTCAAGGCTTGACTTTAGGAACTTTGACGTTGTAGACTTCCAATGGAGCACTAAAATTTCATGGTGACAAATTTCAGTGTAACAATTGTGATAATGGTGTTGTGACTAAGGAAACAACAACTGAAGAAACAACATTGTGACTTAAAAATAAAAATTTCAATAATCATCATAGAAAAACCATTTTTATAAGAAAATCTTCATGATGTTTCCCAAAAATATAAAAATATGCACACCATAAGAAAATAAAAAAATATTTACAATAAGTACATAGAAATAAGGGGTTTCTAGGAAATGTTTCACTTGATCATGGCCGTGGGGATACTCCCCCTCCCTCGATAGGTTACAACCTGTAAGTTTGCATCATTATTAATTTCATGAAGGAAGGACTCTCTTATAAGTGGTTGGTGATATAAGCGAATTTGATCATCCATTGACGAGGAAAGAAAGGCCAAATTCATCGATCATAGTAAGGCATAATCACGTTTTTCATGTATTTCTCACTTTTTGTGTAGCAGGGTCCATCGAAAGTATTCAACATGGTTACTTCGTGGACGAGGAATCAAATTTTGCACCCAACGAGTGTTCCCACTCAAAATTTGAGTAAACCCATAGAGAAATAAGTTGAAAATACGAGTTTAAAAAGTAGTTTTTTATTTTTTCCCTCTAAAATTGGATGATATAATCTAATATTATTATTATTTTTTTCTGAATAAGACTAATTATATTAAGTAAAAATATGGTACAAACTGAAGTTACAATCAAGAGAAGCAAGAGAGTGGGGAAGCCGGAAATGATAAACTATCAACCTCGGTCCCGAAAGTAAACAGGTGATAAGCAGAAGAACCAGAAGTGTGATAAGAGAGCGAAAAGAGATAATAAATGGATTCTACCTAGAATGGGTAGACTCCTCCACACGACATTTTTTTCCTTTTTTTTTGTTAACTTTGACCCAGCCTGCCTGGGGCAGAAGGGCGAGAACCATCTGAATGTTGTTGCTCACAGAAGGGAGAACTTCCTTATCCGAATCGGAGGAGGAGGACTCATGAGTATGTTTCTGTGTAATCAGGGAAGCAGTATGTCCTTCGGGGACAACCAAGGGAGAATCCTTCATTAGTGTAGCTGCCGAGGGTGAGTCTTTCGTTTGCATTGCAACCTCCACTTCTGCCTCAGTCTCCGCCTCGTCCGAGCTGAAGGAATCAATGTCATCCATGGGGGGCGGATCACATGGTTTCCAACTTTTAGATTTTGATCTGGGATTATTTTTCTTCTTTTGGGTGAGGAATGTAGAACAAGAATTCTGTAGGTGCCCTGTTTGATGGCAGTGGTGGCAGCGGAAGGCGGTATTCTCATAATCCAGAGTTTGCTTCCAAAGGAAATCCCCAATTTTGAGATTGATTTGATCAGGGAGACCTTTGCTCATGTCTATTTCAGCACATATTCTGCCGTAAGTGTATATTCCTTTCTCCCCTTTCGATGTTTCTGTTGCTAGATAGCGACCCAGAGAATTTCCAATTCCTTGAAAGATAGAGTAGTGCCATAGGTGCGCTGGTAAATTAGGAAGTCGAACCCATATAGGTAACTTGGTGATGACAGCCGTTGAGGGGTCAAAGTCTGGGAACCAGGGGTGAGAAATAGCCCAGCTGTTCCCCAGAACCATGGGCCTTCTGTCAAGGCTTTCTGGTAGTCTTCGCTGAAAGAAAATACCACTATGAAGAAACCCTTCGAGCAGAAGACAAATTTTCAGTTGTTGGTCCAATTGGAGAGGATCCAATGGTAGAGATCAGTTGTGCGGGGCCAGAGTTCATTGAAGCGGCATATGATGGTTGATTTAGAAAATTTTTGAAGCTGATCTTCAAGATCTGGATGAGAGATTTCTATGGAGGGGACTTCCTCCAGTTTATCAACCAAAAAGGTCTTGGGAGCCTCAGAGGGTTGAGGAGCTTTCTTGGGAGGCTGTGCATGGACAGCATCCCTATATGAGAAAGCTAGAGCAGAAGGAGGTTTTCCAACTGCTCCCCCTGGAGTAGAGGAAGGCTGCCTGGCTACTCCCCCTCGCAGACGGAAGGTTAAAACAATATTAGCATATCTTTCAATGTTATAAAAAGAGAGGGGAAGAGAAACCTCAAGATTTTTACCTCCGTAGTGAAGCCGCTGAAGAGATGAGGGAATCCATAGCTTGTGTTTGAGTGCAAGCGCAAGGCTCTGAACCAGATCGATTGAGCGCACCCAATGCAGAATAGTTTTTCCAGAGGAGATTGAAATCTGAATCTGAAAAAAAAGGAGATGAGAGTTCTAGGTTTCCATGGCGATTAGGGCTAAGCTCGATTGTCGGATTGACAGCCCTGTTCAACACGCTGCCATCCAAGACAGCCTCTATTCTTTTTCCTATTTCCTTGATACGAAGGTTGCTCAGACTAGAGATATCCGAGGTGACCCGCAGGAGAGACAGCTGAATGCTGGAGTGAAAATAGCCTTGCGCGCTGCCAGAAATGGCGCAGAGGCTCCTCGCAATATTGGAGATTTCCCCGGGAGTGGGTTATATTTCCTTCAGGCCTGCATAGCTAGCCAGCGCCGGTATAGACACCTCAGCCTGGTGTGTTTCAACGAGTTGCTCTGGTAGGAAAGCTGCCTTCTGGTCGGTTGTAGAGGGAGTAGAGTGAACTGAGAGGAGAATCTGCAAGTATTCCTCCACGAAGCATCGAGAGTGGCAGGGCTTAACTTGAATCTAGAGCCCATGCAGTCTTCCAGGGACCGCAGAGCCGAGAAAGGGCTTGGCGGCGGATGAGAGAAAGTCGAATGCGCAGGAAAGCTTAGGGTTTGCCATCGCCTCCGAAAATCTGTTATCTAATATTATTTTATTATTTGCACTATTATTTTATAATTTCCTTAGGAGGCCCATTTTAGACCTAAAAATTCCCCTAATGGACCATTGAAGAGGAAAGAATGGCCAAAGTCATCGATCATAGTAAGGCACAATCACATTTTTCATGTAGCAGGGTCCATCGAAAGTATTCAACATGGGTACTTCATGGATGAGGAGTTAAATTTTGCATCCAACGAGTGTTCCCACTTGAAATTTGAGTAAACCCATAGAGAGATAAGTTGAAAATACGAGTTGAAAAAGTAGTTTTTTCTTTTTTCCCTCTAAAATTTGATGATGTAATCTAATCAAACGATAACTCCACTTAGATATTTGTTGTTGAATAATATTTGTGAGTTGGAGAGCAGCAAGGTGCATTTCATCCATTTCATTAAGTTGTTGGATTTGTTGTTTCTGTGCTTCTGAAAGGTCAACACCAACTTCTTGAGCGACCCTGAGAGTCTTAACCTCAAATTTGATCAGAAAAATAGGCTCCTTACTAAATACAAGTTGATAAAGTGAAAATTTCGTAGTATTGTGCCAATTCTTCTGATTATCCCACAAGTATTTAGAGAGTTTAGAGGCCTAATATGGGAAATTTATGGATATTGTTTTGGTTAGGATCCCTTCCAAGACTTTATTTGTGCTTTCCACTTGACCATTTTCTTGTGGATGATAAGAGGAAGTGATTTTATGCTTAATTTGATGCTTTTGAAAAGTGACAGAGATTTTATGGGCTGTAAATTATGATTCTCCATTAGTTATAAGTTATCAAGGCAATCCATATCGAACAAAAAATTCAAATAGGAAATTGATGACTACCTCCTCTCTAGATCTTGCAACTGCTATTGCCCCCACCCATTTTGTTACATATTTTATGCAAAATTGAATGTCTGATTTTTGGTTTAAAGGTGGAATAATGAGGCCTACATATTCGATCTCCCACCTATAGAATGGTTCTAATACATTTTGTGGCTAGAGAGTAATTTCATCGGCCTGAATGGGATGACCCATCCTTTGACAATTATCGCATCTCTGAACATATTTCTTGGCATATTTAAATATTGTAGGAAAAAAATAGCCCATCTGTAATAATTTATGCCTAGTTCAGTGGTTGGGAAAATGTCATCCACAGGGTTCATCGTGGAATTCCCTGAGGATATCGTAGATATCATCCTCTCTAATTCATCTATGGACTTGGATATTTTCCCCTGTATGGAAGAGGTAGTAATATATCCATGATAATCGAGCACTATGATGAATAATGTGATTCTTTTCCTAGGGTGACAAATGTGATGGAATTTTTCAAGTCAAAAAATATTTTTCATCGTCACCATAGCATGGTGTTTTGACAATCATAGTGAATAGATGTTCATCTAGGAATTGATCTTCCACAGGTGAAGAATTAGCTACAAGTGGAATTATTGACAGGAAATTTGCAACATGATTCTCCTTTCCTGGTCAGTCCCTTATAGTGATATCAAATTCCTATAACAACAGTAACCAACGAGTTACTCTACCTTTGGTAGCAAGTTTATTAGCTAAATATCAAATAGTAGAATGATTAGAATATAAGAAAACTGGATAACTTGTTATATAATGACAAAATTTGTTTATGGCATAGATGACAACCAAAAATTCTTTTTTCTATCACATTGTAGTTTAATTCTATAGTGTTATGTTTTTTCTAATATAGTAAATTGCATAAGGTTTCTTATCCTCTTCCTATACAAAAACTTTCCCTATCACTGTATCAGATGCATCTTAATATATGTGGAATGACGGAATCCAGTCTAGTCCCAGCAGCACAGGTGTTGTTGAGACCAGTTTCTTCAACTCTAAAAAGGAAATATTGCACTTATTAGTCCATTCAAATTCCACATGTCCAATTAATGCATACAATGGTGCTGTAATTTTTGAAAAATGTGCTATGAAATGATGATAGTATCCAGCATAACCAAGGAATTTATGTACCTCTGTTGGTGTACAAGGAATAGGGAGTTTAAGGATTACCTTGATTTTAGCTATATCTACTTGAATACCTACAACATAAATAAAATGTCCTAAGACTACACCCCTTTTTCATTAGCATATGGAATTTCTCATTACTGATTCATTTTCAGGTAGATATACATCGTACGAGAACCTTTTCTAAATTATCCAAAGCTTCATCAAACTCATTACCATGAGTAAAATCATCCATAAGAGCTCATGTCCATCATTAATTAAATCAGAATATATACTTATAATTTCCCTCTGAAAAGTGCTTGGTGCATTTCACATCCCAAATGGTAAAACTTTATATGAAAATGTTCCCCATGGACAGGTGAACGTAATTTTGTCTTGGTCCTTAGGAGCAATCTGAATTTGATTGTATCCATTAAACCCATCTAGGAAGAAAAATCATTTCTTCCCAGTGGGTATATCAAGGACTTGGTCTACAAACTGTTAGACTCCTATCCCAATAGGTGTCATATATCATGATTGAATTGATAAGCTATGTAATATGTTCATACCTTTTCTTGTTGCAAAGGTTTTCCATATTGTCAAAAAATAAAAATAAAAAAATTTAAAAAATGTAAAGAGGGTATACCCTAAAAGAAAAATCAAAGGGTGAAAAGAATAAAATGGCTAAAAAAGTGAAAGAAAATGAGCCCCACCAAAAGAAAGACCAAGGAAAGTGTGCAAGCCTAAATGCCACGACTTTTTTGCTCTTATGTAATAAATAAAATTGTGTGCAACTTGTATTTTATGCCACAATTTATGAACAGTCAAACAGTTTAAGCTTGGCTAGTTCATCTTTCAATTTTATGTTTTAGAGATAGAGAATAAAATCTGACCAAACTGTTTAATCTTGGCAGATAAGTAGATAGGTAGAGTAAATAAAAGGAGCTCAACAGTTTAATTTGAGCCCTTGGATGTAATAAGGTTAGAATTAGATAGATTTTTAGATGTAAAAGAAAAAGTGTGATGCTGGTTTTCCAGTCTAAGTGCACCCTATTAAAGAAGAAAAATGGTAAGGTAAAGTAGGTAGGGTAGGTAGATGTTGTTGCATAATTACATGTGATGGATAATGACTCTAAATGTGTTAAGTCTTTACTTTCATCACAAGTGCAAAGGCATGCACTACACTGGAAGAATTTCAAGCAAAGCAGAGTCAGATTATTAACTTCCCATCTCATTTTTCCCTAAACAATTCACTAATTTCCCCTAAGTACTAAGGCATTTCAAAATTAAAGGGGCTCAAGGAATTTCCTTGACTTTTGGAGGGACCGGACCCTCGGCCCAATAATTGGAAAATCCTAAGTACTTAAAATCATTCATCATGACATTCACTCACTTCTAAAAAATCTTTTCCTAAGTAAAATCCCATTTTACTTAGGAAAATCATGCAACATTTCATAAAAACCCTATTCACAAAAGCATAAGTTAAATAGATTACCTTGATGTTTTACACTTAGCACTTCATTCATTTCCATATTAATTTTTAACTTATTATTTAAATCCCTATGCAAATTCCCTTTTTCTCTGTATTCATTTAAATAATTCCCATATAATATATATCCTGCCCCGTTGGTTGAAAAATAACCATATATTTATTAAAATTCATTAATTGGTTGAAATTTCCAATTAATAAATAAACCCAACCCTCCGTCGTATAAAGGGATTAATTAACCCTCCGTCGTCCCCGATGTGATTATTTTTAATAAATTTCATTGGGCCCGCCATTTTAATTCCCCGTCATCTTCCTTTCCTGACAACCGTTCGATCAATCAACTCAAGATGTACGGTTGTCGTCCATATCGTTGCCCATCCTCGTACAAAAGTTAACGCATGATGGCCAAGCAGTTTTCTGAATAGTGTCGCACCACGCGTCGTCCATTGTATGGAATCGCTCGCCCTATGCTGAAAACCACTCTTCCCCAAAATCTGTGCGATGGAAACCGCTTACTGCCTGCCTTCCGTGATTAAGCCTCCGTACTTGCTGACGTCATCCATTAAAAAATAAAAATAAAAACCTTCCAACCTTTGACTTTGTGAATAAAATAGAAGAACCCGCGTCATTTTCATTATTTCATACAGTGACCAGTGTCCCATGCGACGAATTTCGAAATCAACTATCGAATTTTTCCAACCGTTACCTTGCCGAAGAAAGTTACAGTCAAGTAATTTAGAGTTCATCTGCCATAACCAGCACCTTTTTTCATCACTTTTTAGTTCCTGGGAAACAGGTATTTACCCAAATTCTCGCTGAGTTCTATAAAAATCCTGGTTTTTGTTCCAAACTAAAAACTGAAACAGGGTTCAAGATTTCTCTTTAGTTCATTCCTCAATTCCCAAAGCTACAATTGCATTCCTAAACCTGTGATTATGCCCGTTTTTTTCATCAAAACCCAAACTCATTTCTGAATCCATAAGAACCAGAAATGGAAATTCCCGTGGCTTTAAATGTCGCACCCCTGAATGCCCCTCACAGAGATTTAGACCATCTACCTCTAGTACATAGGGATTTTCAAATTAAAGACCTTGTTCTCAGTAAAAATCCTCTTTTAATTTTTTGCTACTGTAGAGATAATTAATTGAAAGGTTCTGACATTTTTGGAGTATGGGAATCCAATCTTCCCATGTATCTTCTCCCCTCAGTCCACATTTTTCCTGAAATAATCCATTATTGCCATGCAAATTATGATCCCAATCAACGAGTAGTATTGTCCCCGAATCAAAACATCCTTTTCCCAATAATTTCTCAGTCTATCAACGAAATGTTACAGTTTCAACCTGGTCAAGCACTAATTCCCCTTTCCATGGGAGAACTACTTCAGAAATCTGCCAATTTATCCCATGAAGAGTTAAATCGCCTCTACCAAACCTTCATGTTGCCAGAACATCAGCCTAAAAGCCCTCCCACTTATGATTATACCTTTTTCACTGATGTGGGCAGGCTTATTTTGAATATGATATCCTCTATAATGGGTTTCAATACTAGTGAATATGTTGACCAATTAACCCTAGTATTGTTGTCAATTTTTACCCCTGGACAGTCCCCTGCTGTCAAGTATGATTTTGCTTCCTACATTGTAGATAAAATCCATGATCAGTTCATGAGATTAGAGAATGAAAGAGTGTTCAAATATTCTTCTGTTATATATCATCTCATGCATTACTTTCAATCAGAGAGTTTCCCTTTCTATATCAAAAAACTTGATGCCAAAGGAAATCCTAGGTCTGTAATCTTTTGGTCTGCCATCACTCATAATTCCTCTGATTCTCCTTATTCATACAATGATTTTATTGACCTATTTGTACACCATACAACCACCTTGTTGACAGGAGTCTCTCCTCCTAGGGTCAATAGTGAAATCAAGAAAATTCTTCAACTCTCAAAGCAATACCGGATAGGTGACTGGTACCTATACCGAAATCACACAGAAATCAGAATCTATGGATGTGAGTTATGCCCATTCAAGTTACCAAAATATGTCCCAATGAGACTCTTTGCATTAGAATATTTCAGACAAATGATTAATTCAGATATAGTTCATTTTTGCAATGCAAAGAAAAAGGCTCAATTCAGAATTAAAAGTCAATTAGGTCCCTTTGTCTGTAACTCTAGAGATGCTGGGAAGGAAGCTGAAAGAATTTTAGAAGACTATCTCAAATTACAAAAAAGTTTCTATTGGGTACCTTATGACCCAAACAACTTTATTTGTGATAGAAGAATGAAAAACAAATTATCACCATACATTCATCAAAGAATCCTAGAAATTGAACAGTATGCCAATATGGATGAATGGATGGAAGGGACATTGATAGAACAAGATAGTGAGCAGGTCAATATTGAAAATGTAATGAAAAACCTTGAAAAAATACTTGATCTAGACTCTTTTGGATAGGTACAGATACCAGGTATTGCTTCTTCTTCTGCTTGGACTTCTCAACAAAATTTACAGGAAATCAGTGCATTGGCTATGGTAGCATCTAAAGGAAAGGAGAAAGAAGCTGATATACAAGTTACAGAGAAATTTACAATGACAGAACAACTTGAAACTTCTAAAGAACAGGGTCAAGTACAGATTGCTCCTACTCATACCAATGTGGTAGAAATGTCAATGTTACAAACTCCTCTTAATGTAGAAAAGGGTAAAAAGAGAGATGTTGAAGCAACTACTCCTATCAGTGGATCTTCTAAACAGGCTGATGTTAATAGAAAAAAATTGAATCCTCTTCCAGAAGTGGAATCTGTACACAAAATCCCTGATAGTTAGACGCAAGAAGAATTGGGTAGTTAGAAAACATGTACAATCAGTGGGACATCCACTACTTTACAGAGAAAAGAGCTGCAAAGGCAGCAAAGTGTAGAAGTATCATCTTTCAAATCACCAGTGAAAGATGCCTGGGAAATTAAAAGAACATTCATAAATATAAAGGCCAGAAATGATCCACTCAGACTTCAAGTTTACAGTCAATATTTGAAGATGGCTCCTAGGAATCAACAAAGATTGATGTCAGCCTATGACATTCAATAGGGTAAAATGGTAATGAGTCACTTCAAACCCAAAGTGCAGCAACCTCAAACAGCTGCAGCTTATATCAGAACTAATTTTGAAGTCATAGCAAAGGATATTCATCCTTTGGATCAAATTTAGCTGCATAAACAGACAGGTGAAATGATTTATTCTACTCTGACAGATAAATCAATGATGACCCAGAAATTGCAGGATTCTTTGGAAAATACTAATGCTCAATTAAATCTTGAAAAAGCCTCTTCTGAGGCTAAGGACAACAGGATAAAGACTTTGGAGGAAATCATTATTGGATTGGGTCATAATCCCAAGGATGTCAAGGGTATAGAATCTTTGATCAAGAAAAAATATGATGATATTGCAGCCTTGAGAAAACAACTGAAGTTACCAGCCTCAAGACATCCACAGATTGCAGAAATCATAAAGAAAATTTTTGAAGAAGAGTTGATGGATTTTCTCTTGAAACTGAATGAGAAACTTAATGAAACTAAAAAAGAGCTTGAAAAGGCATTGAAAGATAAGCAGCCTAGTACTCCAGCATCTACAACTGAAGTGATTACAGGTACTACAACAACAGGTCAGCCAGCAGAATTATCACAGGGTAATATTTCCAATTTAAGTACCGAAGAGCTAATAAAGTCAATGGAGGAATTGAAACTCCAAGTAACAGAACTCCAAAGAACAAAGGTAAAATTCACCACTTTAGAACAAAAATATGATCTCTCGAAGATGAATGTTGCAGATAAAACAAGAGAGGTCAACAGATTAGAAAATTTGGTCAACAAATTGGAGAAGGATCTCACATTGGAGAAGCCTTTAAAGGAAATAAATGAAATTCTTTGGAATAACATCATCCAGTAAATAAAATATGTCTGGCCCTCAATTCAAATAATGTATGAACAGAATGATTTAGTCAAATTGGCTCTGAAAGAATTCCTAAAAGCAAGAGAAGAATTGGGAAACATGCCTGAAGAAGCCAATGAACTTATCCATTTTTTAAATACTCAGAACAAGCATCAACTTGAAGAACTTGGCATTCAAGACAGGACAGGAACAATTTTGGAAATAAAAAGAGTTTTTACCAAACGAACTCTGATGCAGAATCTAGAACGAAGATGCTCTGATATGCAAGAAGAAATCACTGCCTTCATAAAAGGATTTTATATTTTGTTGAATAAAGGATTGCCCAGTCCTTTAGTTTCAGAGGATAAATTGATGGACCTTCAAAGTTATGTTGAGAAATTGGACAAGCATGCTGACAATCAGGCCAGTTCCTCAACTAGTTCATCAGCAGCAGCATTGCCTACAAGAAAAAATCTTCATGATAGATTGGAAAATTTGTTTTATCTCGAGCATGAGGTAAAGAATTTGTTCCCAATTCAAACTACTTTCTTTAGGTATACAGAGACTGATGAAACTCTCATAAAGCTTCAAAGAACCAGAATACCGGAAGATAAATGGTGGGAAGAAATGTTAGAGAGTATCAGTAAAACGGAGCAGCCAACACATTCTCAAAAGAAGGAAATAACACAACATCAGTTATCATTTCTCTTATCTACGAGACCATCTGTCTCTAGTTTGTTGTAACATACTTATGAGTCATCCTAGATTATATCTCAATCTGTTATGAGATATTTTTTATAATTTTTTGTATAAATACTCCCTCAATCGGAGTATTGGGGAGTGGATTCTTATACTTTGCTGTAAAATTGACTATTTGGAATAAAGTGCTATTTGGATAAATTTTGTGTGGCAAGCTGGATGAGGAATTGATGTGAAAGACTTTTTACAGGATTCTTGTGTCAGACAACGGATCAATAAGTCATCTATCTCTTATGTTTTGAAGTATTTATATTTGTTTACTATATCATATGTGTTTCATATCTGAATAATTAACAAAAAGGAATAAATCAGAAAGTGCTTAAGTGCAATCTTCTTTTAATCGTTGTTATTCTAAATGTTTTCTTCTGAACTGGTTTAAACAGTGAATTCTTAATTGCTCCTGTTTTGCTAGTTTATGCATTTTGATTATTTAGTGAAGAAACTTAATTTCTCTTTATTAATAATCACTCAGTTTCTCTCTTTCGAATGTGTTGAAGGATTCTTAATTTCCCTTCATCCATTTTGATCCCATTCCATTCACTTTAGATCTATAATTGTTCCTTGTTTGATTACCTTGCCCTGTGAAACCATCTTTTGTTAAAAAACTTGATCCAGTTAAGCTATCCTTTTCGACTCCATTAGCCCAATGGCCTAAAATACTCAATCTTACTACAAGCTATTGAATTTCATCACCCAATCTAAATCAAAACCCTTGGACTTTAAAACTAGCTTGATATCTTCTAAAACAAAGCTAAATTTTACAGAGAGAGCCCTCTATGGGTACATATTGGCTAGATTTTGTACCTAAAAGTTGGTTTGTGGTTACCTCGGACCCTTTTCCTCTTCCCAACAACTTCAAGGAAAATCTGAGTGATAACATAGTGGCGACTCCACTGGGGACCTGAATAATTTTATTATTACTATTGTTTACTTTATAAACTACAGACGGAGCTTGAAGTTAGCCAGGTAGCCTTTGAACTGCTTTTTCTCTACAATTGCATAAGTAAATAAATGCTACTTCAGTCTATCTCCGGTCTAGTTTATGAACTGAACTTTGGTTTCAAACATTTGATCAGTTCCTCTAGTCAAACAAATCTTTAAGAAAATGTAAATCCAATATTAGAAACTTCTTAAAGAGATTGTTGAAATTGTATTGTTCATTCCATTTTAGACAAAAAACCAAAAAAAATATCACCTAGAAAATTGGCTTCAGAAAGGACTCGTTACACTAGGGCTAATCCTGATCCAAATCCACCGCCTGTGTTTGAAAATCCGAATTTGATTCCCAGAATTCTTAGGAGACAAGATAGTCAAGAAAGCTCTGATAGTTTTTGACCTCTCTATAGATCAATATCCTGTCTTGTGAAGTGGATTTATCTTGAGGACGAACCTTTTGACGAGCAGTTTGAAACATCTCTATTTGTAAATTTTTCTGAATCTGAGTTGTCCAATTTGGTTCCAAACCCAGTATTTCTTGAAGATTTACAATTTGAATTTGTTACTTCACATCTTGATAAACATTTGCGAAATTCCATACAATCTGAGTTTACCTCTGAAGGAACTTCAAATATTTCCATGATCACTTCAGCTTCTCCAAGTTCATCAACATTTCCTCAAACATCTCAACCTCAAACTACCCCTTCTACTCCTCCACCCACCACTCATAGACCAACCTCACCTGTTATTTCACCGCTACCTCCTGCAATGACAAACATATATGCTCCTTTGGTATTACCAGCTAATCTAGGGGCTATGCCCCAATAATATCAAAGTGAAATCACTCCTTTTGATGGTTCTGGTACCTACTTTGCACAACAGCATACTAAAAATATGACCGATTATTTTGAAATTTATGAAATAGATGCTGATGATGTAAGAATGAGAATATATGTCCAAATTCTTACTGGAGAAGTTAGAACCTAGTTTAGAGCCCTTCCTGCAAATAGTGTTACTGACTTACAAGCTCTTTATAGATCATTTTTAAACAGATGGGAAAAGAAGAAAGATCCTCTTCAAATCTTATCAGACTTTGGAAAACTAAAGAGAGGAACAAATGAGACTGTGCAAGATTACATCACCAGGTTCAATGAGGCTTACAATGTTATTCACCAAAATCTTAGACCTCCGCCAGATTCAGTATTAATCAAATTCCCTGATGGATTTGATTCTGATATGGCGTATCAACTTAGGGAAAGAGCTCCTCAAGCCTTAGAAGAAATGCAAAGTATAGTTGTTAGTGTTGAAGCCAACTTGATAGAGAAACGAGCTAGAGCCAGAGCTGAAAGGAGAATGCCTTTAAACGAAGAACCCACAGATTTTGAAAAGAAACTGGATGCTATTATCAAAGGAATGGAAAGGCTAGGAGATAGAGTAGAAACAATTGAGAAGAAATCTCCTTGGGATGGTCAACCGAACAATACTATGAGAACTCCAAATTTCAGAAGGAACCAAAATCAAAACACTGGAAAAACTGGTCCTGACCAAAAAATTAGGCCCCCATTCCAGGAAAATTATATTGAAGCCTCAAATTCTGAGGAACCAACTGAAGATGTTCAAATAAACAATTTTATTGAACGTGAGAATGAACCAGAAATTTTCTTGACCCAAGAGGATAAAGAAGCTCATATTATTAAGCAATTTCAAACCCATTCAGGAGAATCATTTGACTGTAAGGAAGGATATGATACAGCCATTTACGAAGTTCACAAGCAATATAATTTGAGGAGAAGAATAATTGATGTCCCGGAAAAAAGTAAACATAAAGCTACAAAACAGCCCCTCAAAGGTAAAACCAATACTAACCCTGTACATATTCTTTCTAGATCAGATCCTAATCCTACCAACCCAATAATTGAAGATGTATCCGATACTCAACTTAATAACAGACAACTTTCCAATACTCTTCCTCCTAAAGGAAATGTAGAGGAACCTCTAGAAGTTGATTCTGAAAAAACTTTAGCTCACAACCCCACTCCTGAAAAGGAGAAAAATACCGAAAACACAGAAGAAAAAGAGAATCCAACTGTTTGAAATACAAGAACTCAGATTGAAAAACCTTTTAATCTGGAAGCTGAACTAGGAAAATTAAAAATAGTTGTTACATTGTCTGAATTAGCTAAACATGATGTCTACTAAAGTCAAATCAATAGATCACTTAATATTACTGGAAGTGATGACTCAGTAAATGTTTTCGATGATCAACCTAGATTATTATTTGGCCCTGAAGTAAATAGAAAACCAGGAAGTGGAGGAACTCCTCCATTCTATGTGAGTTTGAATATACATGATAAAATACTTCATAATGCCATGCTTGATTTTGGGGCATCTCACAATCTAATGCCCAAGGCTGTAATGGAGAGATTAAACTTAGAATTCACCAGAACATACAAAGATCTCTTTTCTTTTGATTCAAATCAGGTGAGATGTTTAGGATTAATCAAAGATTTGTGTGTTTCATTGGTTCAATACCCCACAAAAACAATTTTGATGGATATAGTAGTAGCAGATATTCCTCCAAAATATGGTATGCTATTGTCCAGATCTTGGGGTGCAAAACTTGGAGGATCTCTTCAATTAGACATGTCATATGCTACTATTTCAGTGTTCGGCCAACCTAAGAGACTATACAGAGAAACTTTAATGAAATATGTAGTCAGTAGTCAGGATAAACCTGAAAATTTCCCCATCTACTTAGTACACTCTGATATGGACTCATTTATTCTTTATAATGTTGAATCTGATCTTCCCACTGAATTAGAAGTTCCAAAGAACAAAACCAAAAGAAATTTCAAATAACTAGTGTCTCAAATCCAGAAATCTCTCGAGAAAGAAACATCAGACACTCAAGAAATAGAAGAAAGTGTTACAAAGCAATTTTTCACTATTAACCCAATCCCCATCCCTATTAAATTACTGAGGTCTATCTATGAGCTTTAGCAGACAAGACTTGAAAATACTTTCATCGCATCCCTTCCAAGATGAGCTTTAAAAGCTTTAATTGCTCAAGATGATCTCCTTGCAAAACCCTAAAATAGTTCTTTTCATCAAGGCTCGACAAGCCAGTTTAGCCTCGCGCCATAAAAACTCAAAGAGGCGCGCTTAATCAAGGCCCATTGCTAGAAAGAGTCACACCCAAACAACCAATTTAAGAGGTGTTTTTAAAAAATAAATGGCGGAAGTTTCATCCTAACTAATTCCTGGACTGATATCTATCTTGAGTTGGGAGGTTTGGCCACGGATTTCCAGAGAGAGGAAGTGGTTTGCCACCTCGCATGGAAGCTTCCTTGATGATAGGGCCAATCCCATAATTATAGGGATCTCAACTCCCCTTCCTCCATCTATAAAAGCTTGCTCATCTCCTTTGCAAGCTAGTTCCCAAGAGCTTTCACATCCTTACGCTGCAAGAGCCTTCTTGATTCCCTTAAGGAAAAATCCAAGCAAGGAGACTATTTTCAAGTATCCGGAGAGAGAGGCTTGTCCCATCCTTGACAGGCTTTACCGAGACATGTTTTGCTGACGACCCGCCAAAGGAGAATTCGGCGTCGAAGCAATGGTTGTATTCTTCTTTTGACTCATTAATGATAAGCAACTATTGGTTATGGTTCCACTCTTGTTCTTGATTGTGTTCATGAGTTATGTCCTCTTTGACTGACATATAGTTGTATATATTGGATTTTATGCTTGCGTTTGTGTTGTTTCTTGCATGTGCAGGTGTCCGATCACGGAGATCGTGAGGATTGTGATCTCGCTGTGGCAAAGGAAATCCTGAGCACCACAGAGTCTACAAACAATAGCGTTGGATTCCGGTAAGCCTTCCTCGCAAGTCGCCTTATTTTATATTTACAATTAGGAACCCGCACTTGTAGCATGTTTGATTGCTGCTAGACCCGATCCGGCTAGTAGGGATCGCCTTGTCCGCAGAGGGGGTTTACTCTCAATAATTTGGCGACTTCACCGGGGACTCAAATTTGTTGTTTTATTTGTAAACTATATATGGAGTCTGAAGCACAGCCAGATAGCCTTCGAAACGCTTTTGCTCTGCATTAGCGGAGTAGATCAACGCTGCTTCAGTCAATCTCCGGTTTGGTTTACGGACTAGACAACTTGGAGCATTGTCTTCTCTTTTCCTGTCAACTTCTTGGTCTTGCTTGCTTGGTCAGCTCTTTGGACTGGTTTTTCCTGTTTGTTTGAATTTTTTTTAGCCTTGTCATCACTTGTCTGTGTCTGAGATTGCTTGTTTTTCATTTTTCCATAGTGAACTCGGCTGGCGCGCTTTTAAGCGTTACAGTTGCGCCCATTGGTGCATGCTGCCTATGTATCACCCGCGCCATTGCCTTTCTGGCACTAATTTCAAGGTCACAGTCGCGCCAATCCTGTGAGCTATTAGGGTTTGTGGGTTTCATGCTTTCTGAGGGTGAATTGTGATTTTGATCTTGTTTTTTCGGCTGTTTGAGTGCACTGGAGTCTAGTTTGACTGATTCTAACCTCCATCCTTTGGTTGTTTGCCTATTTCTTTCGATTTTGCATTCAAGACCTAGGGCATCTAGGTGCTTTTGTGAGTCGAGCCTCCCTTGGGATTTTTTGGTTTTTATTCATTCAGTCGACTTTGGGATTGCTCCCTTGCATTCGTTTGACAGTTGTCTATCATCTTATTGCGCTTTTTGAGTGATTGATTTCGTTTTCATTCAAATTTCGCTTTGCTTCAGTTTGGGCCTAGATCACACGGCTCATTACTGTCTTTGGGACTTTTTTTTTTGAGACTTTTGGTCGATTTGAGATCTGATTGTTTGTGCCATTTAGTGAAATTTTCTTGTTTTACTCTCTTATTATCATTTCTCAAATTTCTTTTCATTTGTTTTCAGTTTGTTTAGTGCATCTAGCTATCAAACATTGAAAATAAAAAAAAAAATATCTTTTGCTTTTCGTTGATTAGTGCAAATTAAAATCTTTTCATTCTTATTAGCAATTAGTGACTTTGAAAGAAAATTTTTTAGTTTCATTAGCTGCATTAGAGATATCACTGATTGTCTTCTGATCATTTTGTTTGTGTAAAAATCTCTCAACTCTTCTGTAGCTAGCTTTCATCGAACGAAATGGTATACTGTGGCATATAGTTTTGCATTTAGGAGATTTTTGAGACGACACATTCGTTAGGGCGTAAAAACTGAAACGTAACTGAAGATAAACTTTAAAATCTACTCAATTTACACTAAGGCAGCATTGAAATCTAACGAAACACATTTATAGGTCTAGGCTAGAGACGTGTTCCGGCGTCTTAAAACCTAGTAGCTGTCGTTCGCCTCTTGGCTTTAGACAACACTAGTACGGACTTGTGCTCCCCGTACCGTCGCGTATATAAAGGGAGACCCCAATAGGTTTCAATCCTTTATCCATAGAAAGCCAAGTTTGCCGCCCTATACCCATGATACACCGAACACAGCATTTGGGGAGATTGCCTGCACGTACGGAAAGTCCTTGGTTGATTTCTCTTTCATTATTGAAACCAAGGTGTATATTGCAGTTCACGGTTATTTGGTACACCCTTTTTCCTAGTATTCCCGAGCAGTCATTTGATCTTTTCTGACTCCCTAAATTTGAAAGGATCACCAAGCGCTTGTCCTTTAACGCTTGTGTCAAATCTGAAAGAGATAGAGTCACCTTTTCGACCGTTTCTCGACTCTTAAAACATGAAACGGTGAAGTTTATAATTTTTCAATGTGGTAAAAATTAATCACCCACGATCATACGCCTTGTTAGTTTCTGCTTATTGACTGTTTGATTGTGTGTCTTGACTCTTTTTCAGCCTGTGTGTGTGTTTGATCTTTTTCTCTTGTCGTTGCTGCCACAGTGGTGGAACCCTCGGTTTCGTCTACTAGTAGTCCTTACACGGATGATTCATCAGAGGTTTCCCAATCCTCTACTGAACCACAGCAGCCTGTTGTCTCCGAGTTTCCTGACGGGGGACCGGTTCTTTCCGAGCAACCCTTTGGGGGACCAGTTGAGTTCAGTTGGCCCTTTTCTGACCTTGTGTCGGAATTGAGATTAGGAGCTGATTTCCTTTCTCTTACATCGGGTTCGCCCTTTATAGCTGTTGTCTTTCCTCCTAGTCCTCGCCGTCTATTGCAAGATCTAGCGGCAAGCTCAAGCATGAGTGATTCTGGTGAGGAAATCCCAATGTCTGGTGAAGACTATCAACTCTTCCCATGAAGATTATTTTCGGGAGACAACTCTGAAACAACTGTCATGTCAATGTCCAGTCCCTCATTACCGCTGGGGTACAGGTCCTTAGGTCAGATCATTTTCGCCGCTGCCTCTATGGGAGTGTCAGCTCCTTCTCCGAGACCAGCTGCTCCTTCACCTGGGGTGTCCCCTCAGACACCCGTTACTTCTGTACCCATTCGACCCACTATTTGTGTGGCCGCCTCTACACCCGTTTTCAAGACACCCTCCGCCAGGGCTATGCTATCTCCTGAAGACGTTTATTTAGCAACTGCTATACTGGAGAACATCTCTCCGGAGGAGTATCGGTTTTCCTTGCAACAACCGAACCCCGAGGTTGGACCATCCTCCCAAGATCCCAACTGCTCTTACTTTTCGCACTATGCACAGGATGGTACACCCGTGTATGCTTTTCCAGGTCAGTATGATGAGCACGGGGACATTTTGCGTCTACACGCTCCTGAGGCTTACCTCCATGCTCAAGGTTTACCTTATAACCAGGCTTATAACCCGCAAGGGCAACCTTTCCAAGGCCAACCTTCGGGCCAACCTGGCTATCCTTATGACCCACAGGGGCATCCCGTGCAAGGCTATCCTGTGGGCCAGCAAGGGCCCTCGTACGGTCCGCGGGGACGATGTGCGCCGGTCCGCTTTGTACGGCCTCGGCGGGGCACGGCCGGGGCCGGTCTATGGTCCTGGGGGGCAAATCCAACCTTCTCAACCTATGCAACCACAGTATCCTGTTGTTTCTAACGTTGCATATCAGCCGGGACCATCCTATGGTTCTGCTCCAGGTCAAACCGGTTACCAGCAATCACCTGGCCCTATTCCTCCACCAGGCCAACCGGCCATCGGTACAGCACAGTGTTCATACTCCGAAGACAGCAAGTCCCCTCCAAGTACAACACAGGCCTCCCTTTTTGTGATCCCAACTGTTGCGGCAGGCACGGCTTTGTCTGTACTTGCAACTTTGTTCCTCGAGGCATAACAGGCAAACTGATTATTGAATACTTTGTTCACTCGGGCGACTGCTCATTCCATTAACCCTGCCCAGCTGTCGATTTATTCGATGCCGCAGCCAAATCAACAGCTGCGCCCTAATTATCAGGCTCCGCAGGGTTCCACCTACCAGCAACCTACTTATCCTCAGGGCGGTTATTATCCTCATGGTCAATCTCAACCGAATTATAACCAGCCCTGAGGTTCTCAGTATTATCCTCATCAACCCGGTTCTACCTATACTCGACGGCCAAATCCGGATGTCTTTTTTGCTTACATTGGCGGCACATATTAGATCGTACTGCGGTTATCAAGCCCCACACGCGGGTTCCAATGACCAAATTGAGTACGGATTTATACGACCTACGCCCCCTACGGTCGGAATGATGCGGAATGAGCCCATGGGGGCAAGGATATTCACAGCCAGTGTGGAGTACGAGTGCCGGTCATAAATACTGGGCTTCCGGCATGCCGGTCTCGATCACGCCATTGCCATTCACGGCCGCAAATTGCCGGATGTTTCAAAATTGACCAATGATCTGATTTTGCATAATCCGTATTGGCCTCCGGTTCCTACCAAGATACCAGGTGATTGCCCCAAGTTTGAGGGTAAAGCTGGAGAGGATCCCCAAGCGCATGTGATGACGTATCATCTTTGGTGTTCGTCTAACTCTTGGGTCGATGATTCAATTCGTCTGCGCCTCTTCTAGCGCACTTTGACTGGAGCTGCTGCTAAGTGGTACATAGAGTTATCCCGTGGCATCTTCCAAGATTTCAATTCCTTAGCCATGGATTTTTTGACGCACTTTTAGTTACCGGTTCGCTATGAAGCTGGGACGCACCTCCTGACTTCTCTAAAGCAGGACAAAGCCACTCACATTTCCGATCACATTCATGAGTGGTGGCGCCGTCGTAGACTGATCAAGTTTCATATACCTAATCAGATACTAACTCACTGGTTCACCACCTCCTTCATGAATAAAATATCTCAAGATATTGCGATGGGAGCGTGTGTGATGGAGGAACAAGCCATTGCGCGTGCCCAATATCTGGATCTTGTATATTCTCAGTCCGGCATGCTTTATGATATCTTGCCTGATGCTCCATGGTCCGGAACCTCTAAGGCCCCACCTACCCCTACAGTGGATGGTGTCATTGGCTCCGTGTCTCAGAATTCAAAGAAATCTTCGAATGGGAAGCAGAAGTCTAATTCTTCCAACAATACTCCTGCTAATCCCACCCCGTCCGATTCTAGAAAAACTGCGGAGGTGAACGCCGTTCAGGCCAATCCTACGGAGAAAGCCTCCAAAGGGAAAAAGAAGGGCAAAGGTAAATCTAAATTCGACACCCCAAAGCCAAAATCCAAATCTCGTACTGAGGATGGTTCCCAACGTAAACCGAAGTACCCCTGCCTCATTTGTGAAGGAGACCATTATACTAAGGATTGTCCACGACGATCCGAGGTTAGTCAACTTCTCAAAGGCTCTAAAGGGACTTCGGAAGTTCTTAAAGAGCCATTCTCGTCTCAGCAGACCCAGATGGTTGAACAGCCATCACCATCTGCACCATTTGGGTCCCAAGTTTTTATGATGAATGGTGCTGCACCTATCTCTGTCGCTACGCGTTCGAAGTATTACAACGAATCGTGGCAGGCACTCGGGAAGGCAGTTGTGGATGGACCACCTCCCCCACCTGTCTCCGGTTCGTTGGAAATCGAGAAGCCTACCTCTGAACTTGTTGTGAAGCCACCTTCTAAAGGTGTTCTTCGAAGATCTTCTTATAATCCGAATGCCCGTGCTGCTCAGCACTACAGTATTGTTGAGGATTTGGCACAGGCGCCTTCTGCTATGTCTGCACTAGAAGTTCTTTAAAGTTTTCCTTCACAACGGAAGGCTTTATTGTCCGCAATCGGTGGCATCGATCCCGCCGATTCGGGTCTTCTCACTTCGATTTAGATAATTTCACCCCCCGACTTCCACATCAGATCGCTCTTGTTATTCAAGTCGGGATCAACGGTCTGAAAATCCATAGGGCCGTTGTGGATGAAGGTGATTCTACCTGTGTCATGTCATCCGCTTGCTGGAAGGCCATTGGCTCTCCGGCCCTTTCGTCCTCTCCCAATGCCCTTGAGGCATTTGATGGTCGGGAATATAAACCCCTGGGTGTTCTCGAGAGTTTAGCGATCACTTTACAGGGGAAGATTGTTAACATAGAAGTAGAGGTGGTTGATGCCAGGCTCAACTACAATATACTTCTCGGCCGCAACTAGACTCATGCCATGCTATGCGTGCCATCCACCGTTTTTCTACTTCTTAAGTTCCCTCACGAGGGAAAAATCGTCACGGTGGATCAGTTATCTTTCTTCACCTCTACCTCCGAGAACAACGTTCCATACGTGGATCAGATTCCGAATCCCCCTGATAGTATAGGACCCAGTCTCTTCAAAGACCTCGTCCTTATGGGTATTTTTTCCGCACCACCACCGCACACCGCTCAAGTTAACATGATTTCCAGGTCTGATGACCCCTGGCTCGTTCCTACGCCTGAGAAGGTGTTTGAGTTTGGAGAATCAATGCCCTTGACTCCAGTAGAGATTAGCTACTGTGAAATTGTTGCCGCATCTGATCCTCCACCTCCTCAGCATGCTCCTTTGAGCATGGCTCTAGATGTCTACTCTCAGTCCCCCTGGCTTGGTCAGGCCGATTCACCTGATCCTCTAAAAGAGACTTTTCCTTCCGATGAAGCCATCATTGAAACTATGTCTCTTGAGGAGCTACCTTGGGGTGATGGACATCATCGCTCCTCTTTCATGCCTAGCTTGGGGGCAATGTCAGATTGTCTAGAGCGTTATGCATCTCAGGTTCCTACTCCTCCTCTCCAAACGCCCATTTTGACGCATGAGGTTTTGTCAAAGGGAAACCTGAGTAATATCACTCAAACCATCCCGATCAACATCTCCGTTAAACCGGGGATCGTTGAAAATATACATGTGGGAGTGACTTGTTCTCCTGATGAGATTCAAGTCTATACTGATCTTTTTAAAGAATTCAGAGATGTGTTCGCCTGGTCCTATGAGGAAATGTCGGGGATTGATCCTAGTATCGTAGTGCATGAGATTCCAACCTATCCTGGTGCGAAGCCCGTGCGCCAACGCTTACGCCCCATGCATCCTCGGAAAGCCGCTGCAATTAAGGCAGAAGTTGAAAAAATTCTGAACGCGGGCTTTATTTATCCCATCCCCCTCACAGAATGGGTTTCCAACATTGTCCCTGTCGATAAAAAGCAGGGTACTATTAAGGTCTGTGTTGATTACCGCGACATCAATCGTGCCTGTCCAAAAGATAACTATCCCACTCCATTCATAGATCAGATCATCGACGAATGTGCCGGAAGTGAGATTTATTCCTTGATGGACGGTTTCTCAGGGTATAATCAGATCAATATTTCACCTGAGGATCAGCACAAGACTACCTTCATCTGTCCGTGTGGTACTTTTGCGTATAAAAAGCTCCCGTTCGGCTTGAAGAACGCTGGAGCCACTTTTCAGCGTGCGATGTCTTACGCTTTCCATGACATTCACCACATCGTTCAGCCTTATCTGGACGACTTGCCAGCTCACTCAGCTAGGTGAGAGGATCATCCTGAACACCTCTGCCAGATCTTCCTTCGCTGTAGGCGCTACAATATTAGGCTTAATCCTCATAAATGCATCTTCTGCGTGGATTCTGGCCGTCTTTTAGGATTCATAGTCTCCAAAGACGGAATTCACCTTGACCCTTTAAAGGTCGAGGCTATCATCAACCTCCCATCACCCTCCTCCTTATATCAGTTGCAGAGTCTACAGGGAAAAGCGAACTTCCTTCGACGCTTTATCCCGAACTATGCCGAGGTGGCCAAAGGATTCACGCACCTATTAAAGCAGAATGTTCCCTTCCATTGGGATGAAATTGCTCAATAATCCTTTGAGAAGCTCAAGACGTTACTCGTTAATGCACCTTTTCTTCGTCCTCCGGACTATCGTCATGATTTCACTTTGTATCTCGCCTCCGCGTTTAGCACCATAGCTATGGTTTTGGTGCAGGATGATGATGATGGTAATGAACATGTTGTTTATTATCTATCATGAAACCTTCTTGATATAGAAACGCGTTATGCTCATGTCGAGAAGTTGGCGTTAGCAGCAGTACACGCTGTGCAGCATTTTCGCCACTACATCCTGTTGCGTACGATAACAGTGGTTTTGTATTGCAACCCCATGACATATATTCTCTCTCGACAATTAATGGGGGGCAAATAATCCAAATGGATTGTCATCCTGTAGGAGTTTGACTTAGAGTTCACCACAGCTAAGTCAACCAAATCACTTGTTTTCTTAGATCTTATATGCTCACTCCCGACAGACTCCACTCCTTCACACTCCGAGGATCATATCCCGGACGAAACTCTTTTCCTCATCAGTACTCGTGACCCTTGGTATGGTGACATAATCATGTATCTTCAGACCTCCACATTTTGGTCTGAGTTGACTAAAGATGCCCGACGTCGAATTTGGCATCAGTCTCAACCCTATCGCATCATAGGAGATACCTTATACTGTGTTGGAGTAGATTTGGTGCTCCGCCGGTGCCTAACCTTGGAAGAGGCTGAAAGGGTCCTAAATGACTGCCACAGTGGCACCTGTGGTGGACATATGTCTGGATATGCTACTGCCCAGAAAATTCTGTGACTAGGTTACTTCTGGCTGTCCATATTCAAAGACTGTATTGTTGCAGTTCGTAAATGTCACGCGTGCCAGGGGTTTCAGCACATGATGCGCGCGCCGCCTCTCCCTTTGCATCCTGTTATTACCGTCGGCCCTTTTGCGAAATGGGGCATGGATTTTATGACGTGTAACCCTCACTCGGCCGGGGGGCATGCGTATATCATTGTCGCTATCGACTACTTCACCAAGTGGGCCGAAGTGATGCCTACACTAGCTACCGACGGTAAGACGACTACCCAATTCATATTCAACCATATCATTGCACGTTTCAGGGTCCCGCAAGCCATCGTTACTGACCATGGTACTCATTTCCGAGATTATATGATGGCCGAGCTGACTTCAAAGTTGGGCTTATGCCACGATAGCTCAACGCCATATTACCCTCAAGAAAATGGCCAGGTTGAAGTAGTGAATAAGGTTCTGGTCACTATGCTTCAACGAACAGTTGGTATCCACAAATCCAATTGGCACCTCCATCTATTCTCAGCTCTATGGGCATACCGGACATCTTCAAAGAGTGCAACTGGATTCACACCATTTCAATTGGTGTATGGTCTAGAAGCAACTCTTCCTGTTGAATGCGAGATTCCTTCGTTGAAATTAGCTGTGGAACTTCTACCCGACACTTCTGCTGAGGAAGAACGTCTTTTGTATCTAGAACGGTTAGATGAAAACCACCGCTTAGCTGCTTTAGCTATTGAAGCACAAAAGAAGTGGGTCAAAGCTCACTTCGATCAATTGGTTTCTCCTCGTTCCTTTGTCGAAGGGGACCTCTTCCTCCTGTACGATCAATCACATGACAAGCTTGGGGCTGGCAAGTTCCAACCTATGTGGCATGGGCCCTACATAGTAAAACACGTTTTGAAGAATGGGGCTTATGAGCTTATAGATTATGAAGGAGTTCCGTTGGCGCAGCCCAGGAATGGGTTGTACCTGAAAAAATACTACGCTTAAAGTCATTTTTGGTGTGGTGTGTGTACATAAGTGTGTATTTTTCATTTGTGTGCATGTGTGGTGTGGTGTGCGATGTAAACATCTTTCTGCTGATCGGGTCTTCCTGATTGTGCAGATGTCCATCCGTGCATTTGTTGGTTTCACAGATGGTGCCTCCCATAGTACCAGGAACCTGTCTTCGACGGCCTGGGTAATCTATGATCCTTTTGATGAATTGGTCAACCTGCAAGGTGTGTGTCTGGGACGTACTACAAATAACATCGCGGAATATAGTGTTGTATTAGAATTATTAACTGAGGCTGTAAATCTTGGTATCTGTGAATTACTTGTGTATCTAGACTCGCAACTTGTAGTATTACAGCTGAATGGTCATTATTCCGTCAGAAACCCGTCCATTTTACGTCTGTATCTGCGTATTCGTTTATTGGAAAGAAATTTTGACTATATTACATATCAACATATACCCAGGCATATGAATACATTAACAGATGCAGTAGCTAATTTGGTGTTAGATAGACATTTGCGCAATTTTTAAAACAACATCACGTGAAAAGAAATCCATCCAGAAATAGATATGTATATATATAGATATCGAAATGTTTACATAGTGTGCGTCGCATAGAATCAAAAAATATACATGTTTGCCTTAATACATCTGGAGATGACATGTCTCTCAAAAAATATGCATGATAAAAGCCCTAGGAGTCTAATCCACATGGTGCTCATGATAACAAGTGACTGCACGCACTAAGCGTCTCAGAAGTCGGTGGAGGCGACTAGGCATTCCCACCGTATGTCTCTGGTACGCCATCAGTACATCCGCCAGCCGGGCATAGTCTGGGATCCCTTGGGCAATGCCCTCGAGATTCTGGATTAACTCCCCCCCATCTACACCCTCTGCCTGAGGATCAGGTGCGGGAAGAGTCCTCCGCGCGATAGGAGACATACCGGCTGGTCTCTCTGGGCCCACGTCTGCATACATGTAAAATGTGTCAGGTTGGACATGTATTAACAAAAAAAATTATAAAACATAAAAATCAAAAAGAGAAGAGGTCATACCCAACTCCTCGTCCCAATCATCTCCTTCCGGCAGTGGGAGATCTGGGTCTCCAGTGAAATCGGTTCCTGCATATGGCTAGTCTTCCACTATGATCAACTGACACCGCAACCACCCAAAAAACTCCGGCCTCCAGGACATCTGTTGGCCTCCTCCAGCTCTGGGCATTAGTGCTGCCCAGCGAGCCATTCTTGGCTCTCGTGGAATTGGCTCAGCTACTATGGCCCCTTGGCCCTGGAAGATTGGTAATTGTTCCAGAATGAACGATACCAGGATGGAACCGTAGCCAAACTGTTTTAGCTTGGCTTGCTTGCATTTTGTAAGTTGTCTTTTCATGTTTATCGTCACTGCTGTGGCCTAGTCAAACAATAGGGGAGTCATACACTCTGAGGCTAGAAAAATTTGGGCCTTTGTGGCCTCGTGCGGTGCCTGCGACCCCGCAGCCCGCGTGATGGTATGCAGCACCACTCTCAATGCCAGGTCAGGAATGGTGTGAATGTCCACTTTCCCACTTCCAGATCCCAGTCTTGCCCTCGGGCACACTCATGCCATCACTTGCTCCATCTTCTCACCAGACGGTCTTCTCCCTATCAATATGGCCACCGGACCTCTGCGCGATAATACGGTTATGAAGTATATGTTAGAAAGCTCCATTTCTAATACCTGGTCCCGTAACTTGAACACTTGTTCCTGTTCGTCCCATATGCTGATCAGGTACTGTAGGAGCTCGGGCTGAGCTCGTAAACAAGGTGTCAGGAAGAAATTTTTTAGCCCACAGTTCTTGAGGGCGTTCATGCAAGTTTCATTCTCCATGGCTTGTTCATCCTCTTCACTATGCTCTCTCTCTTTCCACTCAATCACCATTTTTCTCGGTTTCCTGCATCAACATGGTCACAAACCCTTAATTAGATCTCTGTTGAGCTTCAAAATTCATCCAAATTGATTAAAATCTCGAATTTTTAGGAAAAAATTTGGGTTTCACCGCTGGCACGGTTGTTTCCTGAACAGTCGCGCCAGTCGGCGCGAGTCCTTTACATATAAAATCCCATTGGCGCAGGTCCGTGCCTGATACCCGTGCTAATGAGCGAAGCCCTAAAAATTTAAAAAGTTGCCACAGAAATCTATTGCATGATGGAAAACTATTAAAAAATGGATTGAAATAGAGTACAAAGAAGCACCTCTTACTTGGAACTGACGGGAATCTGAATGGTAGCCCGGATTGATCGCAATCGCTGTCAGAAGTTCGCACACAAAATGGACCACTGCTGCTCTTCGGTGAGGTAAAAAGTAAAAATTAATTTTATTTTTACCGTTTGACATATTTATAACTTTTTGAATTCAAAATAGGTCTTGAAAGTTATTTTTCTGAATATTTTAATATATTTTGTCGAAAATGGGTTTTACACTTGCCTTTTTGTGCAGCAACAGGTCTTTCACGCAACTTAGACGGCGAAACGAGTTGTATCTTATACTTTTTCGGACTCGGTAAATACACGAAAAAGTCACTCTGGAGTCATCTTTCAGCTCTTTTCTGACTCTCTAAACATGAAAAGATTGCCGAGGCCCTTGTCATTTCGATCTCGTTAAAGTGGACACGAATCGACAACTACCTAGTATACGTTTACCCCTTTTTCGGGCTGGGGTGGATTATTTACGAAAAAGGAATACCCTAGCCTATCGCGAATAGGAGGTTTTCTCGGATATTGTTTTCTACCTTTTCGGGTCCGAGGAACTATCTATGAAAAGGGACCGCTGGAGTTTACTTTTCTGCTGTCTTTTCAAGCTCTCTAAACATGAGAAGACGTCGAGTTCTCCCTTTGTCAGACTCGTTAAACCCTGATGACATTGGATTCAGTCGAAATGACGTTCTCCTCCTTCCTCCTTCCTAGGGCTCGTTAAATGTACTAGGATGGATTCGCCCGAAGGGCGGACTTATATTACAAGCATATGCTATCCCCTTCAAGCTTGTTCTCAAAAATAATTGGGGTGCTCACCAGAAATGGTGGGGGAAAATGGAACCAACATCATTGTCGTGTCGGCAGTATGTCGCTCTTGAACATGGCACTTGTCTGCATTTGTGTCGGGTTAGGGACATCTCATCTCGCTTTTTGCTTGCCTCCGTGGGTTTGGATAATCCCTTTTGACCTCTCATCTGCTCATTGCCTCATCACTATGACCTCTAATCCGTTGATGTCAAATACTACCAAGTCCACTGTCGTGTCATTTATATGTTCAAGAGAATTTGACCTCTGCAAAGTATCAACCTCCCTCTGATTCTCGTTTGATCCTGATTCACAAAAAACATCATGTTCCTCTGTCTCGTGTCGATGATGTGGGAAACACTATGGCCCACCTTCAATCGATGTCACTTCTTGTCGACTTTAGCTCATTATCCAGGAAGCTAATCTAGAGACTCCCTTATGGTACCTTGGAGCCTGCATGCTTCAATGGCAGGTTCATCACATTTGATGTGAGGTTTTCATCATTGGCCTCCAAATGAGTGATTCTACGGGTGTTCGACGCCAGCTCATTGATTCACATGCCGTAGATTGTACCTATAGTACCTTGAGGGCCATTGTCATTATTGGTGGTTCCTCTCGCGTCTGTTAATGGCTTTCATCATTGGTTGGTAATCAAGCGATGTTCTTGCATGTTCGACTTCAGCTCACATATTCACATGCTTGAACTTGTACTTTGTTCGGGTCGAGATGGAGCGCAAGACCCTGGATTGTGTCTGTTGTAATCCAGACTGCGATATTGTGGATTATTATTTACATGACTCACTGATTGGATGGCTGCGACCATACCTGAGTCTATTTATCGATCCCGTCTGGATGGCTGCGCCCATGCCTTGGATCTCTATTATGGTATACTTTGTTATGGATGGCTGCGCCCATACCACGCATATATTTCATGTATCTGAGACATCAGTTGTACTTCGCTCCATAGGTTTTTCGATGGTGGTGTTTTCAGTCGGCATGTTCTCGTAAAGCATTTCACCCCTCTCTCTCTCTCGGGCCTCATGCTTTAGGGGGCATCTGTTACACAACAATTTTTCACCATCCCTGCAATCCCCATCCCGCACATTGGAGGGCTCATTTCGTGACCTGTGAGCAGAGACAAGACTTGAAAATACTTTCATTGCATCCCTCTGAAGATGAGCTTTAATTTCCCTGAAGACATCTCCTTGCAAAAAACCCTAAAAATAGCTCTTTTTTCATTGGCGCGGTTCCATAGTTCAGCCCTCGCGCCAAGGGGGAAAATCCTCCAAAGAGGGCGCGCCAATTGGCACTCTGTCATAGAGCCGCACCCGCGCCAACCATATTAAGAGGTGTTTTTTAAAAATAAAAGGTGGAAGTTTCGTCCTAACAAATTCCTAGACTGATATCTATCTTGAGTTGGGAGGTTTGGCTACGGATTTCCATAGAGAGGAAGTGGTTTGACACCTCTCATGGAAGCTTCCTTCATGATAGGGCCAATCCCATAATTATAGGGATCCCAACTCCCCCTTCCTCCTTCTATAAAAGCTTGCTCATCTCTATGGCAAGCTAATCTCCAAGTTCCCAAGAGCTTTCATATCCTTATGCTGCAAGAGCCTTCTTGATTCCCTTAAGGCCAAATCCAAGCAAGGAGACTATTGTAAAGTACCCGGAGAGAGAGGCTTATTCCATCCTTGACAGGCTCTAACGAGACATGTTCTACTAACGACCCGCCAAAGGAGAATTCGGCGTCGAAGCTTTGGTTGTATTCTTCTTTTTGACTCATTAATGATAAGTGACTATCGGTTATGGTTCCACTCTTGTTCTTAATCATGTTCGTGATTTATGTCCTCTTCGACTGACATTATAGTTGTATATACTGGATTTTATGCTTGCGTTTGTGTTGTTTCTTGCATGTGCAGGTGTCCGATCACGGAGATTGTGAGGATTGTGATCTGCCAAGGCAAAGGAACGGGAGCACCACCTCTTCTACAAACAACAGCGTTGGATTCCAGGTAAGCCTTCCTCGCAAGTCGGTTTATTTACAATTAGGAACCTACACTGTAGCATGTTTGATTGTTGCTAGACCCGATCTGGGCTAGTAGGGATCGCCTCTGTCCGCAGAGGGGATTTACCTCCTCAACATAAAGTAAAAAACCAGATCTCACTGTTAAGAAAGTTCCTGAAACACCTGATACCAATTATGAACATGAAATTCTTTGGCATTTATAATTTGATGGTTCATTTAATAAGTTAGGAGTAGGAGCTAGAGTTTGGGTGCATAAAATTGAAAATGATCATGTTGAAGGCCATGCCTACAGATTAAACTTTAAATGCACTAATAATATGGCAGGATATGAAGCTCTTTTGTTAGGGCTTAAACTTGTCAAAATATTAGGGGAAATTAGAGTATCTGTTATAGGAGATTCTGATTTAATCATTCAACAGATCAAAGGTCACTTTTTGACAAACGATCCCAGACTGAGAGAATATAGAGGAACAGTTGTAGAGATTTTCAATACCTTTTTGCAGACTCAGCTTGCTAAAATTCCAAGAAAACAAAATTTGCATGCTCATAGTCTTGCAATGTTTGCTAGCACTTGTAAATTACCATTTGAACCTAATCATTAGTTCACAGCTGAGATTAGACATAGACTAGCTATACCAGACAATTTTAAGAATTGGCAAGTGTTTGCAAATGACAATCAGATTAACAATTTTCTGACTCTAGAGAATGAATTTTCTAACAGTAACATAGATGAAGATACAGTCATTGAATCTGATCAAATAAATGAACAAGAAACAAACATTTCAGAAGAAAGTGCAATTCAAATGCTTCATCCAACGAAGTTCACCAAAAAAGAAATGCAGGACCTTAAACAAATGGAGGTTGATGAGATTATAGAAGATGAATCTGAAATCATTAATTTGAAAGATAATCATTTTCCTAAAGGATTAACTCCTCTGGAAGATCTTTTCGACTCTAATGATATTCCAAAGAAACCCAAAATGGAACCATTGAAAACTGATATTGAGGAATATAATTTGGGGGCTGAAGAAAATCCTAAAATAATAAAGTTATCTAAATCTTTGCCTCCTGATAAAAAATAAAATATGTTGAACTAATAAGAGAATTCCAGGATGTCTTTGCCTAGAGTTATGAAGACTTGAAATCATATGATACCTCTATAATTCAACATACAATACCTCTGAAAGAAAATCAGAAACCATTCAAACAGAAACTCAGAAGAATCAACCCTGTACTGTTGCCTTTAATTGAAAAAGAAATCAAACGAATGTATGAAGCAGGGATAATTTATCCTATTAGATTTTCAGAGTGGGTGTCTAACTTAGTCCCTACTAGGAAGAAAATTGGAGAGATCAGATTATGTGTTGATTTAAGAAATGTAAATAAGGTTTCTTTGAAGGATAATTACCCTTTGCCCAAAATGGATCACATTTTACAAAGGGTAGTAGGTGATTCAAGGATTTCTCTGTTATATGGGTTCTCAGGATACAACCAGATTCCGGTTCATCCTGATGACCAGGAAAAAACAGCTTTTACAACACCATGGGTTACATTCAAGTACGTTAAAATGCCATTTGGACATAAAAATGCTGGAGCAACCTTCCAAAGAGGACATTGCGTTTGCAAAATAAATTCATGACTTTCTTGTTATATATCTGGATGATTTAACTATTTTTCTAAATCAGATTGGCAACATTTGGACCATCTCAGACAAGTATTCATAAAATGCAGAAAGTATGGTATCTCTTTGAATCCAAAAAAGTCCTTGTTTGGTCTTGAAGAAGGTAAACTTTTGGGTTATATCATTTCCAAAGATGGTATTATAATTGATCCTGCTAGAATAGAAGCTATATTGCAGATACCTCACCCTAGAAATGTTAAATAACTTCAAGCTTTTATAGGAAAAATCAATGTTTTGAGAAGATTCATTTCTAGCTTATCTAAACTAATTAGATTTCTTACTAACATGTTAAGAAAGGATTCAAGTATTAAATGGACAGTAGAATCCAAACAAGCATTTGAAGAAATTAAAATGGCTTTGACTAGAACACCAGTTCTTACTAGTCCACAATTTGATAGAGAATTCATAATATTTTCATTTGCATTAGAACATACTGTAGCAGCTGTTTTATTACAAAAGGATGATCAAGGATGTGAAAAACCTATAGCATTTTTTAGTGAAGCATTAAGGGATGCATCATTAAAATACAAGATCATGGAAAAACAAGCTTTTTCACTTGTAAAAGCCATTAAATATTTTAGAATCTATATATTGTATTCCCATGTGATAGCCTATGTACCAAATGCTGTTGTCAAAGACATATTAACTCAAGATGGAATTGAGGGCAAAAGAGGTAAATGGATTGCTACCATATTAGAGTATGATATTGAAATAAAACCTACAAAGCTTATAAAGCGACAGGGATTTGCTCAACTCATGACAGAAACAAATTTCCAAGCCCTGGATATTAAGGAACTGGATGACGAACAGGAGATGGCGACTCCACAAATCAGCTAGGCCTTCTTAGATTCACCTTGGTATGCTGATATAATTTATGTATTGTTAAACCTGCAAGCTCCCCCAGGGTTATCCAGAACAAAGAAAAGGTTTTTAAAGATGACATCTTTAAAGTTTTGTATTTTAGATAATGTTCTCTTTTGGAAAAATCATGATGGTATTCTATTGAATTGTTTGTTAAAAGATGAAGCTGACAAGGCTCTCAATGAATTCCATGCAGGAGACTGTGGTGGACACCTTTATTGGAAATCCACTGCAGATAAGATCCTAAGAGCTGGATTTTATTGGCCAACCTTTTTCTCTGATTTTTCACTGCTTGCCATAAATGTCAAATTTTTGAAGGCAAGAGAAAACTATTACCTTTACCCTTGAAACCAATTTCCACTGAAAAACCTTTCCAACAACGGGGCCTGGATTTCATTGGAGAAATCCATCCTCCTTCTTCTGGCCAACACAAATGGATCCTCACTACCACAGACTATTTTACTAAATGGATTGAACCAATTCCTTCCAGACAAGCCAATGACACTGTGATCATAGGATTCCTAGAAACCAATATATTATCAAGATTTGGCTGTCCTGAGAAAATTATAACTGATAATGCTACTGCCTTCAAATCTAAGAAGATGATAATTTTCTGTAATAAATATCATATCACCTTAGGCCATTCCACAGCCTATTACCCTCAGGGTAATGGACTGGCTGAATCTTCCAACAAGAGTCTCATTAATATTATTAAGAAATTATTGGAGGAAAACAAGAAAAACTGGCATAAGAAGCTTACAAATGCATTATGGGAAGATAGACTCACCACCAAAAAATATATTGGGACCAGTCCTTATGAGTTAGTCTACGGTATTGAGGTTGTACTTCCTTCATCTTTAGGAGTTCCTGTAATGAAATTACTTCAAGAAGCTCAGGTTGAACCTAATGACATTCAAAGGAGAATAAATCAGACTATCAATTTGCAGCAAACCAGAGAGGAAGTTTATCAAAGATCCCAAGTATTGTAGGAGAAACTAAAGAATATATTTGATAAAAGGACCAAGGCAGAAGATTTCCAACTGGGAAACAAAGTTTTAAGATGGGATTACAGAAGAGAGGATAAGGGAAAACATGGGAAGTTTGACTTCCCGTGGAAAGGACCTTATATTATTCATGATTTACAAGGAAATAATACATATTTTCTAAAAAACTTGGATGGTACAAAAACTAAATAAGGACCAGTCAATGGTCGAATGTTGAAACATTACTTTGATCCTATTTATTAGGATATCATGATTTTTAACCTGTACATAATATATCCTTTGTAATGTATCAGTTTGGAGTGGACAGTAACATACTGGAGTTGAATCCCGAGGAGAAGGCCCTAAAGCTTCAGAAGTATTACTGTCATACATATAATAAAGTAACAAGCAGAAGAAGATTCCATGGTTCAGTAAAAATCATTCCGAGGGCAACTAACCTGATGTTCTTGAATTTTTACCAGGGAAAGCTATCCCCAAGTGGAGCCAGTGTTAGACTCCTATACCAATAGGTGTCATATATCATTATTGAATTGATAAGCTATGTAATATGTTCATACCTTTTCTTTTTGCAAAGGTTTTCCATATTTTCAAAAAATCAAAAAAAAAAAATTTAAAAAATGTAAAGAGGGTATACCCTAAAAGAAAAATCAAAGGGTGAAAATAATAAAATGGCTAAAAAAGTGAAAGAAAATGAACCCCACCAAAAGAAAGGCCAAGGAAAGTGTGCAAGCCTAAATGCCACTACTTGTTTTCTCTTATGTAATAAATAAAATTGTGTGCAACTTGTATTTTATGCCACAATTTATGAACAGTCAAACAGTTTAAGCTTGGCTAGTTCATCTTTCAATTTTATGTTTTAGAGATAGAGAATAAAATCTGACCAAATCGTTTAATCTTGGCAGATAAGTAGATAGGTAGAGTAAATAAAAGGAGCTCAACAGTTTAATTTGAGCCCTTGGATGTAATAAGGTTAGAATTAGATAGATTTTCAGATGTAAAAGAAAAAGTGTGATGAGGGTTTGCCAGTTTAAGTGCACCCTAATAAAGAAGAAAAATGGTAGGGTAAAGTAGGTAGGGTAGGTAGATGTTGTTGCATAATTACATGTGATGGATAATGACTCTATATTTGTTAAATCTTTACTTTCATCACAAGTGCAAAGGCATACACTACACTGGAAGAATTTCAAGCAAAGCAAAGTCAGATTATTAACTTCCCTTCTCATTTTTCCCTAAAAATTTCACTAATTTCCCCTAAGTACTAAGGCATTTGAAAATTAAAGGGGCTCAAGGCATTTCCTTGACTTTTGGAGGGACCAGACCCTCGGCCCAATAATTGGAAAATCCTAAGTACTTAAAATCATTCATCATGACATTCACTCACTTCTAAAAAATCTTTTCCTAAGTAAAATCCCATTTTACTTAGGAAAATCATGCAATATTTCATAAAAACCCTATTCAAAAAAGCATATGTTAAATACATTACCTTGATGTTTTACACTTAGCACTTCATTCATTTCCATATTAATTTTTAACTTATTATTTAAATCCCTATGAAAATTCCCTTTTTCCCTGTATTAATTTAAATAATTCCCATATAATATATATCCCGCCCTGTTGGTTGAAAAATAACCATATATTTATTAAAATTCATTAATTGGTTGAAATTTCCAATTGATAAATAAACCCGACCCTTCGTCGTATAAAGGGATTAATTAACCCTCTAGGTTAATTAATAACCTAATCCGCCAATCAAATCATCCCCGATGTGATTATTTTTAATAAATTGCATTGAGCCCGCCATTTTAATTCCCCGTCATCTTCCTTTCCCGACGACCGTTCGATCGATCAACTCAAGATCTATGGTTGTCGTCCATATCGCTGCCCATCCTTTTCCGAAAGTTAACGCGTGATGGCCAAGCGGTTTTCTGAACAGTGCCGCGCCATGCATCGTCCATCGTATGGAATCACTTGCCCTCTGTTGAACACCACTCTTCCCCAAAAGCTGTGCAATGGAAACCGCTTACCGCCTGCCTCCCATGATGAAGCCTCCGTACTTGCTGAGGTCATCCATTAAAAAATAAAAAAAAACCTGCCAACCTTTGACTTTGTGAATAAAATAAAAGAACCCGCGTCATTTTCATTATTTCATACAGTGACCAGTGTCCCATGCGATGAATTTCGAAATCAACTGTTGAAGTTTGCCAACCGTTACCTTGCTGAAGAAAGTTGCAGTCAAGTAATTCAAAGTTCATCCACCATAACCAACACCTCTTTTCATCACTGTTTAGTTCCCGGAAAACAGGTATTTACCCAAATTCTCGCTGAGCTTTGTAAAAATCCTGGTTTTTTTTCCAAACGAAAAACTGAAACAGGCTTCAAGATTTCTCTTTAGTTAATTCCTCAATTCCCAAAGCTACAATTGCATTCCTAAACCTGTGATTGTGCCCATTTTCTCATCAAAATCCGAACTCATTTCTGAATCCACAAGAACCAGAAATATAAATTCCCGTGGCTTTGAATGTCGCACCCCTGAATGCCCCTCACAGAGATTTAGACCATCTACCTCTAGTAGATAGGGATTTCCAAATTAAAGACCTTCTTCTCAGTGAAAATCTTCTTCGAATTTTTTTCTACTGCAGAGATAATTACTTGAAAGGTTCTGACATTTTTGGATTATGGGAATCCAATCTTCCCATGTATCTTCTCCCCTCAGTCCACATTTTTCCTGAAATAATCCATTACTGCCATGCAAATTATGATCCCAATCAACGAGTAGTCTTGTCCCCGAATCAAAATGTCCTTTTCCCAATAACTGCTCAGTCTATCAACGAAATGTTACAGTTTCAACCTAGTTAAGCCCTGACTCCCCTTTCCATGGGAGAACTACTTCAGAAATCTGCCAATTTATCCCATGAAGAGTTAAATCACCTCTACTAAACCTTCATGTTGCCAGAACATCAGACTAAAAGCCCTCCCCCTTATGGTTATACCTTTTTCACTGATGTGGGTGGGCTTATTTTGAATATGATATCCTCTATAATGGGTTTCAATACTAGTGAATATGTTGACCAATTAACCCTAGTATTGTTGTCAATTTTTACCCCTGGACAACCCCCTGCTGTCAAGCATGATTTTTCTTCTCCATTTCTGAATCCAAATCAACAAGTCAGTTCTGCAATTAAAGATGAAAATTAAACAAATATTCTTACATTTATATTATCTAAAATGCTAGCACCAAATATAAATTTTACATATATATCAAAAAGCGATGCCAAGGAAATCCCTGGGTACGTAATATTTTGGTCATTTATCACTCATAATTCCTACGGTTCTCATGTTTATACAGCTATGATTTGTAAGCCTATTTATGTCATCTAATATGGCTGGTGAGTCACTCCTCTAGGGTCAATAGTGAAATCAAGAAAATTATTCAACTCTGAAAACAATGTGGATGGTGACTAGTACCTATCTGCAGAAATCACAGAAATCGAGAATCTATGGATGTGGTCACCCATTCAATTGCAAATATGTCCCAATGAGACTCTTTGCATTAGAGTATTTCAGACAGATGATTAATTCAGATATAGTTCATTTTTTCAATGCAAATAAAAAGGCTCAACTCATAATTAAAAGTCAATTAGGTCCCTTTGTCTGTAACTCTAGAGATGTTGGGAAGGAAGATGAAAGAATTTTAGAAGACTATCTCAAATTACAAAAAAGTTTCTATTGGGTACCTTATGACCCAAACAACTTTATTTATGATAGAAGAATGAAAAACAAATTATCACCATAACTTCATCAAAGAATCCCAGAAATTGAACAGTATGCCAATATGGATGAATGGATGGAAGGGACATTGATAGAACAAGATAGTGAGCAGGTCAATGTTGAAAATGTAATAAAAAACCTTGAAAAAATACTTGACCTAGACTCTTTTGGACAGGTACAGATACCAGGTATTGGTTCTTCTTCTGCTTGGACTTCTCAACAAAATTTAAAGGAAATCAGTGCATTGGCTACGGTAGCATCTAAAGGAAAGGAGAAAGAGGCTGATATACAATTTACAGAGAAATTTACAATGACAGAACAGCCTGAAACTTCTAAAGAATAGGGTCAAGTATAGATTGCTCCTACTCAGACCAATGTGGTAGAAATGTCAATTTTACAAACTCCTCTTAATGTAGAAAAGGGTAAAAAGAGAGATGCTGAAGCAGCTACTCCTGTCAGTGGATCTTCTGAATAGCCTGATGTTAAAAGACAAAAATTGAATCCTCTTCCAAAAGTGGAATCTGTACACGAAATCCCTGATAGTTAGATGCAAGAAGAATTGGGTAGTAAGCAAACATGTACAATCAGTGGGACATCCACTACTTTACAGAGAAAAGAGCTGCAAAGGCAGCAAAGTGCAGAAGTATCATCTTTCAAATCACCAGTGAAAGATGCCTGGGAAATTAAAAGAACATTCATAAATATAAAGGCCAGAAATGATCCAGTCAGACTTCAATTTTACAGTCAATATTTGAATATGGCTCCTAAGAATCAACAAAGATTGATGTCAGCCTATGACATTCAACAGGGTAAAACGGTAATGAGTCACTTCAAACCCAAATTGCAGCAACCTCAAACAGCTGCAGATTATATCAAAACTAATTTTGAAGTCATAGCAAAGGATATTCATCCTTTGGATCAAATTGAGCTGCATAAACAGACAGGTGAAATGATTTATTCTACTCTGACAAATAAATCAATGATGACCCAGAAATTGGAGGATTCTTTGGAAAATACTAATGCTCAATTAAATCTTGAAAAAGCCTCTTCTGAGGCTAAGGACAACAGGATAAATACTTTGGAGGAAATCATTATTGGATTGGGTCATAATCCCAAGGATTTCAAGGGTATAGAAGCTTTGATCAAGAAAAAATTTGATGATATCGCAGCCTTGAGAAAACAACTGAAGTTACCAGCCTCAAGACATCCACGGACTGCATAAATCATAAAGAAAAATTCTGAAGAAGAATTGATGGATTTTCTCTTGAAACTGAATGAGCAACTTAATGAAACTGAAAAAGAGCTTGAAAAGGAATTGAAAGATAAGCAGCCTAATACTCCAACATCTACAACTGAAGTGATTACAGGTACTACAACAACAGGTCAGCCAGAAGAATTATCACAGGGTAATATTTCCAATTTAAGTACCGAAGAGCTAATAAAGTCAATGGAGGAATTGAAACTCCAAGTAATAGAACTCCAAATAACAAAGGTACAATTCACCACTTTAGAACAAAAATATGATCTCTCGAAGATGAATGTTGCAGATAAAACAAGAGAGGTCAACATATTAGAAAATTTGGTCAACAAATTGGAGAAGGATCTCACATTGGAGAAGCCTTTAAAGGAAATAAATGAAATTCTTTGGGATAACATCATCCAGTCAATAAAAGATGTCTGGCCCTCAATTCAAATAATGTATGAACAGAATGATTTAGTCAAATTGGCTCTGAAAGAAGTCCTAAAAGCAAGAGAAGAATTGGGAAACATGCCTGAAGAAGCCAATGAACTTATCCATTTTTTAAATACTCAGAACAAGCATCAACTTGAAGAACTTGGCATTCAAGACAGGATAGGAACAATTTTGGAAATAAAAAGAGTTTTTACCAAAATAACTCTGATGCAGAATCTAGAATGAAGATGCTCTGATATGCAAGAAGAAATCACTGCCTTCATAAAAAGATTTGATATTTTGTTGAATAAAGGATTGCCCAGTCCTTTAGTTTCAAAGGATAAATTGATGGACCTTGAAAGTTATGTTGAGAAATTGGACAAGCATGCTGACAATCAGGCTATTTCCTCAACTAGTTCATCAGTAGCAGCATTGCCTACAGGAAAAAATCTTCATGATAGATTGGAAAATTTGTTTTATCTCGAGCATGAGGTAAAGAATTTGTTTCCAATTCAACCTACTTTCTTTAGGTATACAGAGACTGATGAAACTCTCAGAAAGCCGTAAAGAACCAGAATACCGGAAGATAAATGGTGGGAAGAAATGTTAGAACTTTTGTAAAAATTATCCTTACATGAATTTTTGGTTATGTACTACAGTAATTCATGATAAAGAAGGATAAAAGGATAAACAGAGGTTAAAGAGTATCAGTAAAACAGAGCAGCCAGCACATTCTCAAAAGAAGGAAACATCACAACATCAGTTATCATTTCTCTTATCTACGAGACCATATGTCTCTAGTTTGTTGTAACATACTTATGAGTCATCCTAGATTATATCTCATTCTGTTATGAGATATTTTTTATAATTTTTTGTATAAATACTCCCTCAATCGGAGTATTGGGGGGTGGATTCTTAGACTTTGCTGTAACATTGACTATTTGGAATAAAGTGCTATTGGAAAAATTTTGTGTGGCAAGATGGATGAGGAATTGATGCGAAAGACTTTTTACAGGATTCTTGTGTCAGACAACGGATCAATAAGTCATCTATCTCTTATGTTTTGAAGTCTTTATATTTGTTTATTATATCATCTGTGTTTCATATCTGAATAATTAATGAAAAGGAATAAATCAAAAAGTGCTTAAGTGCAATCTGCTTTTAATCGTTGTTATTCTAAATTTTTTCTTCTGAACTGGTTTAAACAGTGAATTCTTGATTGCTCCTGTTTTGCTAGTTTATGCATTTTGATTATTTAGTGAAGAATACTTAATTTCTCTTTATTAATAATCACTCAATTTCTCTCTTTCGAATGTGTTGAAGGATTCTTAATTGCCCTTCATCCATTTTGATCCCATTCCATTCACTTTAGATCTATAATTGTTCCCTATTTGATTACCTTGCCCTGTGAAACCATCTTTTGTTAAAAAAATTGATCCAGTTAAGCTATCCTTTTCGACTCCATTAGCCCAATGGCCTAAACTACTCAATCTTACTACAAGATATTGAATTTCATCACCCAATCTAAATCAAAACCCTTGGACTTTATAACCAGCCTGATATCTTCTAAAACAAAGCTAAATTTTACAGAGAGAGCCCTCTCTGAGTATAGATTGGCTAGATTCTATACCTAAAAGTTGGTTTGTGGTTACCTCGGACCCCTTTCCTCTTCCCAACAACTTCAAGGAAAATCTGAGTGATAACACAAACAAGAGAGGAAAATGATGTTTTTGTGTGGATTTTTTTAGTACTCTGTAATCCACACAAATCCTCCATTTTCCATTATTTTTAAGGACTACCACCAATGGTCTAACCCACTAGCTATCATATATAGGGTATATAAATTTTACATCAAGTAATTTCTGAAGTTCTTCCTTCACTATGTCCCTAAGATGTGGATTCAATCTCCTTTGTGGTTAACAAATTGCTCACGAATATTTTTCAATGTAAATTTTGTGCATACATAGTTTTGGATCAATTCCTTTCATGTCTGCATAGTACCATGCAATAGGGAAAATTTTAGGGGCGAAATTTCATAAATGGGATATTTTTTTGGACATTTTATGAAAAACAATATTCGCCAATTTCATTAAAAAATAACCTATTTTTTTCATATATATGATCAAATGGGTTATATTCGCTAAAATATTACCAAATTTACTAGTAAATTACGTGTTTTTTTATATAATATTAACCTACATTCTATATGTATGAATTTTCAAACCAAAATAGTCTCCTACAATAATATATATAGGAAAATTAGTAAATCATTAAAAAATACCATGCCAGGCAAAGGCTTGTTTGTATTTTTGAAGAACTTGGATTAGTTTCTCATGTTGGAGGTCATTTAGTCTTGCATTGATATTCAGTGTTTTGGCTGGTTCAATCTCAACAGGAACGCTATTATGGATTTTAGTTGTAGGTATATGGTCATTATTTAACTCCTGTAGTGGATCACCCTAGGCTTCATTATCAAGAACTAATTTCAACATATGACATGTTGGATATCCTACAGTATATGGCTGGCTAATGAAACAATTTATTGTATCATCCTCAAACTATCTCTTAAATATAAGGGATTTTTCAATGGTAAGGGGATAATGTATCCCACCTTCTTCATATTTGGGAGGAAGCCACTTAAGATTGTTAGATGACATGTTGGGTTTAGCAGGTGGACATAGAATAAATTTCTTGATGGTAGTTATATTAGCAATAGTCATACTTCTAGTCTGATACCAAATGTACGAATCCACAATGGCAAGCCACAACTTGCTTAGTATGAGAGGGTGTCCTTCCAACTTATTTATACGATTAAGAACCAAAAAATATATTGATTATTCCCAGGAATCCACAAAGACGATAATATGATCCAAGGTCCCTTCGAGATTTACCACAGATCTTTCAACTAACTCTAGCATGGTTGGGGTTGTTTTTAATGTGGTTATTCCAAGGATGCAATAGGTTTCAAGTGTTATGATATTTATAAAATCTCCTAATTCCACTAGAGTATTTGGAAGGCTAAGTCCCTAAGTTCAAACGTTAACCACTGGGTTTCCAAGATCATTATATTTGATGGGTATATGTTTTCCTAAAATAAGATCAAAAAGTTTCCCAAGAACATGGATTGTAGGAGGGTATTTTGATTTTCTTCCAAGTTTATTGACAGATAGTTCTTTGATCATCTTATAATAGATCAATATATCTCCAATAGCTTGGAGAAGGGAGATTTTAATACACAAATTTTGTAGTTTCCCTACAATATCAAATTCAGGATATGTGGATGGTCGTACTATGGCCAATATTTTTGGAAATAAAGAGAAGCATCTAAAATTTTACTGGATTCGTGATTCTTAGTCGGTTTTTTAGGTGATTATGTCTCAATGATAATTACAGTAGAAGGGGATTTTTCTAATTGATGTTTCCCTTTAAAAAAAAATCATCTTCTGGCTGCTCTAAGTTCCTTGGGGGTTTCTCTGGAAAGATGGTCTGCCTAGAAATCAAGTGGAGTTCATTACATTCTAAGGATGGAGGAAAATAGTCAGAAGTATCAAGAATTTATAAAATTTTCTCAAGCTTATTGATTGGGTTTGGATTTGGCTTTATAGGTAGTTGAGGGTGTAATGAAGGTGGGGCATTTGGGGGTAGCTAAAGTGGTGGTTGTAATGGTTGTAGTAGTGGTTGTGACTTAGGCCATGTTCTTGCAGATTTATTAACAAGTTTGAAGGACCGCTACCAATTTTGGGACCACATTGGCCCCTCAGTGGGCTTGTTTGGCCATTGCAAAGGATACATATTACTCTGCAAATTTTTCCATGGAGGTGGAGAGTATTGTTGGTTCGACTAAGAAGATACAGGAAATGACTGATTTGACCAAGGTGATGAGGGATATGGCTGGGGTTTTCAAGCAGTATTGGAAAGTGGTTGACCCTACCAAGTTATTTTGGGAAAATTTTGTTGATTAGATTGTCTAGAATAAAAAAGTGGATGGGTCTTGAACCATACATGTAGGGTGATTTTTCCATTGTCCTCATTATGCCATGAAAAATGTAGGTTTTGGCTCTTCATCGACCTCTTTAAATATGGCCTTCAACCAAGAGAGTGAGGGACAACAATATGTCGAGTGATATTTGGTACAAATAGCATAGGTTTCAACTGTATCTAGTGGGAATTCCTTATGACCATGATTTCATCGACAACGAGGAAAAAGTATTGTTAATGTTTGTTTTGCTTCATCCTGCTTCTACTTTACCTGCAAGACATCCAATTGTGTAGTCAGTGTGCTTAATATATCATTTTTAAAATTTTCTAGTATATTACCAATTTCTACATGCGTGACTTCTTCATTTGCAGTTTTACTGAGTGGATCACGAATTCCAAGCTTAGTTTGTGCATTTCCACGTGAGCACCTGATACACAATTTCACAATATCATCATACTCTTACTTAGAAATATCACCCTGCCCCATTACATTAAGTGTTTCTATCCATTCATCCTTCATTCCTCTAATTAGAGAAGTGTTTAGTACTTCTTTAGGTAGAGTGGTGTATGGTGATATTTACAATTTATATTGGAACCTCTTGATATATTGCTCTAAGGTTTCATCTTCCTTAAATTTCATTGTGAATATTCCTTCCTTTAAGTCTCGGGATTGGAAATAATCTTGATATTTAGTAAGGAATTATTGTTTCATCTGGTCCAATGAGTTAATAGCAATGCCCCCTAATCCCATGAACCAGCGTAGTGTTGCTCCCTTCAGAGTGTAAGGAAATAGATTCATTTTTTTGGGGTTAGTAGTATAATCATATCCCCGAAATAAAATGTTGAATTCAATAGAAATTCATTTGGGTCTTCAAAGGTCATCTTATGAAAATTTGGAATATTTTGAAGTGGAATAGCCTTCATAAGTGCATTAGCTTGGGGGCCGTAAATAGGGTATTCTATGGTCAAATTTTGTGTGTATGTACCTACCTTGCCATTTGGTTAAAAATCTTCTAGTATCCTTCAGGAATGCGAAAATCAAGAGGTATTAACTGAAAGAGATCGGTATGATGATGAGATCCTAAACCTAGTCTAGGTCTTACATCGCTACTCAAATAAGGAATTTCAATTCGTTTTTTCACAATGGGTATCACAAGAAATTCTTACTTAGGGGTTGCGGATATGGGTTGCTCATTTCACCTCCCCCTTCCTTTAAATTGCAAGAGTGCCCCTCACTCTTGCTAAAAGAATCGATATGCCTACTTGGTAAATATTGGAAGCTCTGCTCCAAACTGTAATTTTATAGTGAATCTCAGTGTTATTTGTAGCATAAGATTCTGCTACTAGAGGGGCAATAACAATATAGCCCTTCCCAGGTTTGGGGGCTTATTGAGGCTTCACATTCTTCCATTTGAATGGTTTCATCTATAAAGGTCGCTCACCCAAGTCCAACTTGACCCTCGCTTTTAGTACTTTTTGAAGTTAATTTTTGGTCTATTGCTACTTGGTTCCTACCTTTAGTATTCTTCCTATTCATACATACCAAAGTGCTTGAATATATCAATTGAGCGTAGACACAACCACAAGATGTTTTTTACCATGGTGTGTGCGCAAGTTCTTACCTTTCGTATTCAGTATCCAACCCTCATAAAATCGGATAGGAAACTCAATATAATGGCACTATCTTTTGAAAACCTCCCTGGAAATAATGACAAAATGTTGGGACAATTGATTTTTCTTCAAGGAGAAACTAACTACCACATATTAATTTTTTAACTTGAGGTTTCGTAAGGTTATTTCATGGTTTTCTGCAAATTATATGAAAGAGATAGTGTTCAAACTAACAATACTACTTCTTTAACAACAACCAAAGTAACTATAATGACGGAATCAACCCCTAATTTGGAGAATGCATTAAAATATCTAGCTTTTAGGGAGACTATATCTCCTATGAATCATTCAAAAGCATCAAATTCTAATTACTCTTCTACAAGAAACAAGAAATAAATATAATGGATGCTTTAATTTCTACTTAAGAAACAAAATTCACATAATTAGCTATACTCAGTATAATAGAAAATAACAAAAAATAGGAAAAGAAACTAAACTAGTGCAGAAACATCAACGATCTAGTGATAACCTTTAGGGAAGATTAGTAAAGCAACAATAATTATAGATTTACTTATCTAAAGAGAAATCCCTGCAAATCAATGTTACAACTATCAATATTATCCCTACTAATAATAAAGCACTCGATTTGCAATTAATCTAATAGGTATACAATTAACATAAATGATAAAATGAAAAACTAGTAATACAAATGAAGAAAACACCTCATCCAAGAGTCGGCCCAAACCACTAGAATAAGACTATCTCGTAGGAGAAATCAGAAGAGTAAATTAACTCTTAACAAAATAAACCTGCATTATATTATGAAAGAATAATTACACCACTTCAGCAAGTTTATCATATGTGTACAAAAATATTACATCCAAAAAAATCTCTCATTCGGGACATAAGTCCCCATATTTATACCATAGTCACATATGATAAAAACAATAAATATTTTAACAAAGAGATCTCCTAAGAATCTAAATATTCTCAGGATGCTCATTTTTAGTTACAAAAGGGTCTTAATATTGCCTAGAGGAGAGAACCTAGGACTTTTCCCCAAACAGTCTCGCTTAGATAAGAATCAGACTCGCTTTTTGCTATAGTTAGTTGAGACACCATCACATTATCTGATTCTATCACTAACGGATTGGGGAACAACATTGAGTTCCAACTGTTGCAAAACCCCTATTCACAATAACGATTCAATCATGAGAAAATAGTGCTTTTACAACTAAAATATTTCATCAGTGAGGAGAAATAAAAAAATTAAATTAATCCCTTCTAAAGCCTATATTATTCAAGTCAATATATTGCAAATACAAGAAAACAATTAAAACTAAGAAATGGGATAAGGGAATCATGAAAATTGTGAGACCCAACAGTGTGGTCACTATAATTATATCCATCTCATCAATAATAATAAATATGTGGTATTTAACATAATCACACATGTTGATAAGTAAAACACACTATGTAGACATTTCATTCATAACATAATTCACATTGTTATCCATGTACGGAAAACGTATTTTAATTAACATACATGACAAAACATAATCATTTGAAATAGCATTATCATTTCTAACTCTTCATAGTTATAGAGAAGTTCAAAATGATAGTCTTATGTATCTAGCAAAATAAAGTACGTATATACAAAATAATTTTTTAGGTGCTTCAAAAATCAAAACAAGTGTTATGCAGAATCTACGACTATGGGTAGAAGTATCTTCCCTAGAATTGATGGCCTATTCTATAACAATAGAAATCAAAGAATCTATTTTTTTTCCTTAAAGTAAATAGGAAATGGAATGAAGCCTACCTGGAATCCGTCGTATGATTCACTCCTCTCTTGGATTGTATGCTCCAATCCTAGATATGATCGCTATATCTAGAACCTGCATAATAAAACCACACAAGCCAACAATCTACGACATCTATGTAGCATCACCTAATCAATTTATTCAATGGATCAACATGGCATTGAAATACATGAAATCATAACATCATATATAGGAAAACAATGAACTATTTGCATTAATATAATTGGAGAGAGTTACAACCAAATATAGTATTTGATCTTGTAGAAGAGCTCCTCCAATTTTATGTGTCCTTCCTTGCCACAAAGTGTACCTCTATGTCACCCTAATGCATGGAATAATGACTCTCATAGTAGTAGCATGAGTGTATAATCTATCTCCAAAAGCCAACCATAGCTTATGTATGGGAACAAATATATAGAAGAGGATGGTAGGTTAAGATTTCTTGTCCATTTACCAATCTAGGCGTCAGATCCACTCTTGATGGGAGGATGATCTCAAGAGATAAGGAGTGAAATATCCAAGGTAGGATAGAATAGGATTCAAGACTTTCATCCAAGGTAAATAATTATAACAACTCCTGGAAGCTTCATGATTATTTTTATTTTTTTATGAATTTATAGAATCAACCCACTCCCATTAAGGGGTAACTTGTTGGTGATCAATGCAGGTCCAGAGAGAGCCAACCTACTGTTGAATGTTGGTCTCCAAAGGGATAGAGTGCGTTGGGCCTAAAAATCATTAAAATGAAGCATTTTTAGGAATAAATTCAGGGTTTTGAGAGATTCATACTTAGGGATTTGTGTAGGGAGGATGAAAATTTTTTCAAAGGATGTGAATGATCTTGTTTGAAGGAATATTGACCAGAAACGAAAAAATTGCCTATAACATATTTCCCCGTAAAGCGCAAAGTCAAAAATTATAATTGATGACTGAAGTTCTTTACCTTGTGAAAATTCAGGATCAAGAACAACTGATGAGATCATATTCTGTTACAATAAATCTACATCATGACATATTTGTTGAGGGAGGCATATCCATACTCTGCAGATAATCTAACACTACATGTAAAATGATCAAAATACATGTCCACTAATGAAAAATGGTGGACGCATGGCTAGATGACTATCTGTATGATCATAGCCATCATACTTTTTTATCTTCGTTAATCATGAAATCACATCCTAGAAGGATGAAACTAGATTCAGTGTCTTCTATCTAATTCACATGATCATCCAATGTATGATTCTAACCATGTGAATCAATGAGTTGGAGTCAAACATGGTAGACACCATCTATTTACCAATAAATAATGTATTCCATTAACGGGTGCAAGATAAACCATCGATGATGTTAATGGATATTAAGGTACCACAGTACAATCCATATGGTGTGAATGAATGAGTTGAAGTTGAACACCACACAAAATCTTTCTGTCTAAGACCAATGATGTACAAATGTCTCCAAGAGTGAGGAAACTTTCCATTGGTGTATGCAAGAACCAAGGTACCGAAAGGTTATTTCTATTTAAACTTCTTGGATAATGAGTTGATTTCTATAGGAAGTGACCCATCGTAGGAGGACCTTGATGTATCCCCCATCAATAACATGAAATAGGTATCATGATTTGAGACAAAATGATGTTGATACGGAATTGGATCAAGAATGATAGAAATGAAATGAAGGCTTAAGAGTATTGTAGCAGAATTTGACTAAATGACTTCTCTTGAACACATCAGTGAAACTGAATGGAGTTGGAAGCATTGACACAAAAATTAAAAAGGAGGATTTTAAAAGGTACGATGAGCCAAAAGACAAGAATATTTCCCAACCCAATAGCCACGGAGATGAAGTGGAAGAGTTTCATGTTCAAGAGCAACTCACTTCCATTAAAAAGTGGAGTACCTTGTTTTCCCAATTTCCCCAAACATATTGGTTAGTACCTCTTTATTTTTTAACAAGCTTGAGGATTATAACATATGATTGATCTGTAATTTCATCCTTCAAATGAATCCCTCCTGGTATGTTTAACGAACCCTGAGAAGGAGTGATTTGCTCTCATCATGATCGACGAGTCCATCGTTGTTTGATGTTTTTAATTAGTCCAACGGAGCTAAAACCCAACATCTTTTTCATGTTTAGAGAGTTTGAAAAAGAGGCGAAAAAGAAAATTCGAAAGGTTCATTTTCATAGATAGTCCCTCGAGTCTGAAAACACTGAAAATAGTACCTAAGAGAACCTATTTTTCATGATCGACTAAGGTATTCCTTTTTCATAATTAGTCTATCTCAGTTCGGAAAAGGGTTAAACTTGTACTGAGTAGACGTCTTTTCATTTACTTTAATGATTTGGAAAAGGCAAGAGCTCAACAATGTTTCCATATTTGGGAGTATGAAAAGAGTTGAAAGACGACTCCTCTTGACGGAACGAGTGGTATAAAGGGTAGAAACTAGTTATAGTCATGATGGAACTTCTCAAAACATATAGAGGTCAAAAGGAAGGCTAATAAGACCACTCATCGCAGCGGTTCCCAGGCGAGGGTAAAAAACCAAGTGAAAATGTATGATAATCCAAGTAGATGGTGATGATGGAATGAGAAAAACAAGGCTCATATGGCAAAGACATGCTAATAAAAAATGGCAATCACAAGAGATAGGATGAGAATGGTTTAATTTTTACACAAGCTTGAAACATGGGAAAATATGCTTGAAATTGGTTTCATTATTAAACAATCTTGAAACATGGGAAAATATGCTTGAAATTGGTTTCATTTTTACTCAAGCTTGAAACGGAGAACAACTATGCCTGAAATAAGTTTGTATGCCCCTAGTATAATGACTCAATTCAAGGTACATGACCCCCAAGCTTCATTTCATGCACCTAAGTAGACTACCGATTAACAATAGGTGGATGGAATGAAGGTTCATTTATGATATCAAGTGAAATAATTGACTAGGAATTTACGAGATCTAATCAAAGGCTCAAATTGGAAGGGGATATTTGTTTCTTTTTTTAATGAGCTTGAAACAAGGAAAGGAACTTTTCTCATGGGACCTTGTTTCATTTTTTAATGAGCTTGACACAAGAAAAAGGAGCTTTGCTTTGGGGTCCTTGTTTCATTTTTTAACAATATTGAAACAAGAAAGGAACTCTACTCTGATGCCTTGATCATGACCTGCAGAAGGCCATGTTCTCCAATAGGTTCTCATCAAATGGGAGAAAAATTACCTAGAAAGGATACATATCGAGGGATTCAATCTAAGTATTAGACTCTAATGCTCCCAGTACATGATGCACTACATCACATGCTAGATCATAAGTAGATGCAGGCATGGAACAAGTTTCCACATAATTAATCTATGGTGGAGGAGATACCACTTGCATATAAGGACCATTTAGGGAAACTAGTTGATTGGGAGTAAAATTAGGACTAACGAATGAAATTTGGTCAATGGTGATGATTCTTCCTTCATGCGGGAAACACATCACATGAAAGAGTGAAGAGACAAGAGCACCCACGACATAAACATAGTCACAATTAAGGAGTAAATTAAAATCCAAAGGGACTTGTACTACCATAACGTCAATATATATAGTATTTTCTCCCAAAGTAATAGGAAACTTAGGAAGGATCCCTAACGGTTGATTGGTTCCTCTATTAAAATCCAACAAATTCTGGGTAACGGGCACAAGATGCAGAGAACCTAAATCTTTACAAGAATTTGAGGACAAAATACTAATAGATGCACCTTCATCTGTGAATGTGCTAGGTATGACCACATTATAAACATGTACTATGATTTGGAAGGGAACATAAGGAGGAAGACAATATCATGCCAATAAACTCCAATCAAAGGAAGTGATCATAAAAATTGGAGGGGATGTCATGGGAATGGGATAAATTCCCCCTGGTGCTATGGGAATGGGATAATTACTCTCGTGTATTGTTGGAATGGGAGGATTTCCCCTACTTCATTGGAATCTGAAGAAACAAGAAGAACGTTAGTGGTATGATCCTCACTCTCTATGAGAAAAGTACGATCGACTGAAGGTGGAATCAATTCAACCATTCTCTCAACCAACGGTTGGTCAGGAATAGACACATGCAATTCATGTTCAGAGAAAATGGGATTTATTGGATTCATATTTTGATCAATCACTTCGTTAACTAGTGGAGGATTAGGAGAAATATTTTGATAACCAATGGGAAGATGAGGCTCAGAAGTTGTAAGGTTTTTCAACACTTTTGAGGCTTCATCCATATAAGGAAAAATGTGAATAGGATGATTCCCTTCACACAACCTACATGGAAATTTAACTTTACCTTTTTTACCATGGATCTTACGATCACTACTTGAAGGTTTATCACATGATCTCCAGAGGTTGATGTTAAAAGTCATTTTGTCACCATGACACTTGAGGGTTAAAATGGATCCATCACCATCCATACAAATGTTTCAATGCACTCCCTTGCAATTCAAACATCTAAAATCCTTGAATAAATTATTAATTTCAGGTAACATGGCCTTTTAACTTGTTTAGTATGACCTGCACACTTTTCCTAGCTAGTTTCTGCACATGTGCACTTTCTTCCATTGAAACCTGCAAAAAACGGTGTTATGTCTTCCATTGTAGACCACACAGATGACTCAATTCAAATTAAAAATATAAATTAAGTTCTAGAAGCCTTTTTGTGAGAATATATCCCAACTATAAGCTTCTTGGTCATATATATTCGAGCCAAACCCCTCAGAACACGGACCTAATTCCCTTTCATCAAGGAACCCTAATCCCACTATTAGTGGATCTCATCCTTCTCTTTTGGATCGGAAACTTCCTCCATTTGTCCTATAAAGGTTTCAAGGTTTCAAGTAGTTTTATGCTGGTGAATTTATATTGGGAAGCTTATCATCTAAGGAGAAGATTTGAGCATTTGGAAGGAACCACATGACATCAAGGCATGGTTGTAAGGCTCTTCTTTTATCTCTGAATTAATACAAATGAATACTTTTTTCTCACTGTATTATCTTACTGAATTGGTGAATTATTTATGTTCATTTATGTATTCATTAATATCATTTAAATTTATAATCTCCTTGATCATTATATTAATCTTGTTTTGAATCATTATATTTCATATTCCTTTGATATCTTTTATGTTTGTGTTTGCAGATCTTATCAAAGCATTGAGGAGCTACATCAAGACGAATCGAGGATCTCCATAAATAATTCCACAAATAGTTAAGGGAACCACTCTCCTTCGCTTGTTTTGATGATTTAAACTAAGATATATTAGGGAAAGAGTTATTCAATTGTCTGTTTTTTTCTAGTTTTCCTTTAGGAATCTAGGGAGATCAATCTTATCCGCAAGAGGGATTTATTCGTTTAAAAATTTATGTTTGATGTTTTAACGAGTCTAGAAGAAGTAAAACTAGACATATTTTTCATGTTTAGAGAGTTTGAAAAAGAGGTGAAAAATCAAACTCCAAAGGTTATTTTTCGTAGATAGTCCCTTGAGTCCGAAAAGGTAGAAAATGATACCCAAGAGAACCTCTTAACCATGTTTGACTAAGGTAATCATTTTTCGTAAATAGTTTATCTCAGTCTGGAAAAGGATTAAACTTATACCGAGTATACATATTTTTATTTACCTTAACAAGTTCGAAAAGACAAGTGCTTAGAAATATTAACTAGGTCAAAATATTAAATATGAGAAAATTAATGGAAGAAAGGACCATAAATAATCAAAACGAAAATTCATTTTTACCATTTAACATTTACCTTCAATAGTTAGAGCTTTGAGTAATATTTTCCCTCAATCTTATGCAGCTTATTACAATCAATCTAGTGAATCATTTCAAGTGTTGTAACTTACAGGTAGGAGCTAAAACCTTTCTCTTCCATTTCATGGCAATATTTTGTGTTTTCATGCAAATGTTTTGATTTTTTTAGGGCCCTGGGGCTTAAATAATTCTCCCTTGGACCAACGAACCCTCCTAAAGTTGAAAGGAGTGCCAATCCAGGTCAAAATTCACTGTTGGGAGAGGTGCAATGCACTATCTCTCTTTGTAAGGGTGCATTGGGTGCAATTCCCAAATTTGTTTTTCCATTTCCCTTCAAAATTTGTCAAATGTTTGCATGGAATGGATCCTAATGAGTCTCTTTTTGATGTTTCATGTCTTCATTAACAAAAAATGGCCATGATATGGAGGGAAAGAGAAAATGAAGAATAGGACATAAATGCATAAAATTATCTTGCTACCATCCAAACACTAAAAAACTATGGGTTACTGAAATTCCCCTCGCTTCGTGGCATGAGGAAACAAACGTAATTTCTAGAGTATCTTGTTCATTCATGGGATGTTCAAGCACGAGAATTCAGGCTAGGAGCACATCTAATCAAGATAAAAGTGGAGGACACATACTTTTTGATGGGTTTATCTATGATAGGTGACCCTATCTCTCTTCTAAGTGGGAGAAGGCGTGGATAAATAATAAAAGACTATATTGTCGCTCATTGCAAACCTCGAGCCTAGTCGACTAGGGATGGAAAAATAAACATAAAATATACTTTATTGCCTCTAAGAACAATCCTATTCATAATTTAAAAGTTGGATGGTAGTTCCACACTTCAATTATCTAGTAGGTCATACATGCAGCATGCTCTAGAGTGTTTGGAGCCAACAGTTTTCAACTAGAGTGATGGAGTGTTGGTCAACATGAAAGAACAACTGACTAAAGCAAGAGAGGTAAAATTTAAAAAATTTAGCTATGGTTCATTATTGATCTATTTCGCCTTAGAGTGGGTTCCATTAATACATCCAAGACATATTACGCTTGATCCCATTGATATGAGAGTTACACGAATGAGGATGTAGATAGATCTTATGTCTCAACATGTAGGTTTTTAGAGATCAGTTTCTCACCAACCTTCTTCAGATGGTTATGCAGTAAATTCCTTATGATAGATGATTATCCATACGTAGGTATGGAATTCCATGGTGACCTTGAGCTCATACTTTCTAAGGGTGAGCAATGGGGTGCTACACATAAGATATTTCAACCATTTTTTTATTTTTAAGTTTTATGAAATGTTTTGTGTTTATAATGTTTCTAAGACTAAACTATTGATTTTCCATGAAAATATTGGGCTCATTTGACCAAGAGGTGCTTCATATATCCATTGTGTGGGAGATACATAGTAGGAAGTAGCATTAGTATAAGTTGTTGCAGTAGGACTGGATGCATTATGGGATCTAAATGTAGTTGAGACTTTAGAAAAAGTGGAGTGCCACATGGAGGGGTTCACACATGGGATAGATGAGACTGCGATCGAGTATATTCCCCTACGACTTCAGCAACACACTATTAGAGTGCCTAGTCGTATTGGTCAGTTACTGCACAAGATAGCTCATGCAATGAAATTTTATCATCAACACTATGATTAGTCTATTGGGAGGATAATAGTTGTATTTGCATGTAGTTTTTTGACATAGGTCGTGTGGAGAAATGTGTCTCGGGCACAAATTTTGTAAAACCAAAACTTTATATATATATAAAACTATCTTCAGTGTTCCTATGTTTATATTATTTCTTTCAATGGATATGATGTATATCAAAGTTAATTTACATATGATGAAAATATCTATCTAAAACATGATTAGCTAGTGCATCTGTCAATATATTTAGATTTATAGAAATGTGTTGATATTGGATGAAATCAAAGTGTATTTATAGAAGGTGAACCGTTAAGAACATGTGAATGATGGTAGGACTTATAATCAAATAGACATTATAAAATTGTAGTATTACAAGCTTTCAATCAAATTTGATGACTAAACGGTAGATACCATATAAAATAGCATCAGAAAATTCCTCGTAGACTCACTAACTCACCATTTGGAGAAAATATAGCCCAAGCCATGGAGGATAGGTTATGAGTACTACTACTAATACCATTAACATAACCTACATGTGGTTCAGGGGATGCCCACATCTGCAAACCAAAAGTAAAATGGATCAATAGAAACCTTATGAAACTCTTAAGAGACACACTGAAAACATACTGACACACATCTAGATACAGTATGTACACAATGTACCACACAAAAAATCAAGCATAGTATTTCTTAAGGTAAAACCCATTTCTAGGTTGGACCATTGGAATTCCATCAAAATCAACTAGCTCATAGGCCCCTTTAGCAAGAACATGCTTGAAAATATATGGACCTAGTGACATAGGTTGGAAATTTCCTGGTCCTAATTTATCAGAATCTTGATCGTATAGAAGGACAAGGTATCCTTTCGATAAGACACGAGGCTTAACATTTTTTTCATATTGTGCCTTGAAATGTTTCTTATGGGCTTCATTAACCATAGAGGCATCTCAATGAATTTCATCTAAGCACGTCAGATGTAAGAGACATTCCTCTATTATGGAAGTGGCAGGAATAAGTTCTATAACCAGTCTTAGTGACAAAATTTCACATTCAATTGGAAGGATTGCTTCTATACCATAAACCAATTGGAAATGAGTAAATCCAGTAGGAGTCCTAAAAGAGGTTCGGTATGCCCACAAGGAAGAATAAATAATCAAATTTCAATTCGATTTTTGGACCCCTATCATACGTTGAAGCATATTTTTAAGGAATTGGTTAATAACCTCAACTTTCCCATTAACCTGAGGGTAGTAGGGAGTGGAAATTTCATGGGAGAGTCCCAGTTTGGCAGTTAGTTCGGACATCTTGTGATTATGAAAGGATCTCCCATGGTCTGTAACTATGGCTTGTGGAACACCAAACTGTGCGATGACATGATTAAAGAAAAATTATGTAGTTGTTTTGCCAATATTGTTGTATGTAGGCATCGCCTTGGCCCATTTAGTAAAATAATCTACCGCTAGGATAATATAGCAATGCCCCCCAACTGAGTGAGTGTTGCATGTCATGAAATCGATCCCCCATTTTGTAAAAGGACCTACGACGATAACAAGATGCAAAGGAGAAGGTGGAGAACGAGATTTACGATGATAAATCTGGCATGCATGACTCTTTTAGACATCGAGAATACAATCATGAAATATTTTGGGCCAAAAGTAAACAACATGTAGGATTGTCTGTGTGGTGGCATAACTAGGAAAAATGACCACAACATTCCCCCGACTGGTATTCATTAAGGACTTTCTTGACCTCCAAATGTGTGAGTAACATTAAGAAAACTATCAATACCAAGGTGATAAAGGGTATCACTGATAGTGATGTAATTCTTGGCTTAGTATCGAATACGTCATTGTTCGGAGTGAGAGGTATCAGACTGGAAATTATGGGTCTGGAGCTATATAAGAATGTCTCCATACCATGGGTCTGATTAAAATATCAGAAACAATGACTCATCTAGGATGGAATCCTCATATGTCAACTCAGAATTGACAACAGGAAGGTCATACATTAGCTCCACAAAAACTAAGGATTTATTTGACTTTGATTTGATGAATCCAAAATCAAAATCCTACAGGATAATGATACATTTGGATTATTTCCCCTAAAAAATTGAAGTGACAAAATATTTTTCATAGGGTTGCAATTGGAAACAACTGTAGTTTTATGGAGCAATATATAATGGTGAAACCTTTGGACGGCTTCAACAACTGCCAAAGATAAATTTTCTACATGGGTATACTTAATTTTGGTATCATTGATATTATGACTCAAATAATAGATGGGATGTTCAGTCCCCACAACATCTTCCTAGAACAATACCATTGATATAGTAGAAATTGCAGCAATGAGACACAAGAAATAGTTGCATTGGTAATCAGGGGATATAATAGATGTGCCTAAATCAGTACATATTTCAAAGCATCGAACACCTTTTGAGGACCATTTTCCCAATGGAAGGGAAACCCTTTCTTAAGTAGGTGAGTGAATCCTTTGGTCAACTCAGCGTAATTAGGGAAAAACCTCTACATAAAGTTAGCCTTCCCTTGGAGTCGTTGAAGGTGAAAAGGGGAAGAAGGTGCAAGCATATTGATGATTTCCTGAAATTTCAAAGGATCGATATGAATTCCATGTTTTGAAATGACAAAACCAAGAAGTTGACTAGAACTCATGCAGAACAAACATTTGTGCAGATTAAGTCAAATATTATAGTGTCTACATCGAAAGAAGATTGCCCTAAGATGCATCGGGTGGTCAACACGATGTTTAAAGTGCGTAGGGAGATCATCCAAATAGGGTTGCAAAATATTTTTAATGTCATGGAAGGAATAATCCATTCCTATTTGAAACATGGCCCTAACATTATTTAAGACAAAAGGGAGTTTCCAGTAAGGAAATGTACCCCAGGGATAGATAAATTTAGTTTCAAGTTGATCCGTTGGGAGAATGTTGATTTTATTATAGCCAGAGAAACCATCCATAAATGAATAAATCTCATAACTGGAACAGTCATCAAAAATATGGTCGATGAACGGGGTTGGGTAATTTTCCTTTGGACAAGCATGATTTGTGTCCTAGTAATCGATGCATACACGGATTGTTCCTTGTTTCTTCATGACAGGAACAACATTTGACACCGAATTGATCAAAGGAATGGGGTAGATGAAATAAGCTCGTTAAATTTTTTCAACTTCAACTTTAATAGTGGCAATATTCTTGGGTGGACTTGACAGAGGTGTTTTGTAATGTTCCTAATTAGCCCAAGCTAATAGGAATATTTAAATTTTGTTTTATTTTTCATTTATGAATAAATGACTAATGGAGGACATGTAAAACTCCTTAGATCAGTGAATAAATCAATGCTCAATGTGAGCCATTTACATAAAATCCACTTTCAGGTGTGAAAGGGGTTAAGCTATGAGACCGGGTCAACCTTGAAAAAATCTACAGCGTTGTCTAGATTCAGTGTATCTCATAAAGGGACAGCGCAGATCTAGAAGGAGGACCTCATGTGAAAGGGGTTAAGTGATTCAAGATGGTTTAGGGTTTTGCACATCCTCATCTTATAAAAGGAAGGAGAAGTATCAAGAGAAAAGTTGTTGAATTCGTTATGATTTTGGAGAATTTGTCAGCTTAGAAAAATTCTAGTTCTCTGGGCTGTTTAGCAAGAGATTATTGAGGATCTCTTGTTGGGGGTTCTCCATCCTTCCATTGAGTAGCTCTTGGAGGGTTTTGTGCTTCTTCTCCACTATCTGGCATATGGCCAAGCTCCATATCTCTTTGGCAACATAAATCCAGTGAGCGTTTCATTGTCTAAGTGAGATGCAGCAAGTGGAATCTATATCTATTTAGGTCTAGGCAAATCTAGTGCCTCTTCTTAGTGAGTGTGTCTTTTAACCTCCTGGAAGCATGTATTGGATCATTGGTGCTTCATTTTCAGATCTAGACATCAGACCTATTCAGTACTGAATTAAACAGCGTAGTTTCTTTCCCTGATATGCGTAATTTATGAAGAGCATAGTTGCAGGTGTTTTGGAGTTCTCCTGGAGGAGAGATATCTAGTGGAAAGGATTCCTACCTTTCACTATGGTGATCCATGGATTGGCCAACCAATCCATGTAACCTTAAGATCTGATCTATTAATATTGTATTTACTACATAATTTCTGAATAATGTTGCATAACTATGACTTAGATCTCAGATCTACTCACTGTTGTCCATCATTTGCTGAGATCCCCAAGGGGAGTGTAATAAAGAGCCTCTTTGGCTTCCAGATATGTTGTAGATCTCTGTTTTCATGAAAGGATCTGTTTTATATATGATTCATAATAAAATGAAGCTTCAGCCTCTTGAAAATTACGCTGAAGAGTTTCCTGGTTAATCTCATGTGTTGCAACACCTCAATCTTGAGGGTTTATCCATGTAAAATATCTGTTTTCATCTTGTAAATTCATAATTCTTGCCCTAGATATGATTTACTAATATTCATACTTATTTGCATCTATTAGCTTCATAAAATCATGCTGCTCAATCTTCATTAATTTCTGCATGCTCAAGGTCATGGGAAATCAGCCTTTCTAAGCCCTTTAAGGAGTGGAGGAACTGTTTAACTTAGCTAGAATGATTTTTTTGACCTGAAATTCGGTATGGGAGTCCCTCACGGCCTAATATAAAATAAAATCTCACCATTTCCATTATTTTTACGTGGATTTTGGAATACACTCATTTTAGGGCATACATCACTGCATTTCCCCATCCTTTGTAGGGAGAAATAATATTCTTCTTGATGATGTATATTAAATTGATTTTGAGGTGTTTATAAACACATTTCAGAGTTATTAGCTCGATGATACTCCAGTATTGTTTTTTATACTGCTGCAGCCCTTCATTGGGCAACTTTCAGAAGCCAACTAGGTGTGGGAGATCTGTTTAACCCACCTAGCATTATTTATTTTGAGCCTCCTCTTGTATTATGGTCTTAGATACTCTGATATAATGTATCCAAGGGCTGGTCCCTATTTCTGAAGCACACATCCCTGGAAAATGCATTTTTCAGGCCTGTTTTGCAGAGTAGTCCAGATTGGGAACATTACAGTGGTATCGAAGCATAGTCTTGGTTCAGCCTGTGAGTATAAGCCCAAGAGATCAGAATGATGAATAATATTATATTACTCTCATCATAATTTAGATCCAGAGAGAACCTCTCCAAGGAGGTCAAGAAGACTGCAAGGAAGATGAAGGAGAAAGATGCACCAAAGGAGGAGACTTTGAGTGATTATCTTCAGGAGTATGAATCCAAATCTTGGAAAATCAAGGAGCACTTGAGCTTCCAAGAGTTCTGCTAGCTCAAGGAGGAGATAAGAGCCAACAATAGAAGAATAAGAGGTATATTATTTTTGCCTAACTTTGATGGATCCTCCACATACACAGCTGTAGAATGGATAAATCAGCTAGACTCATATTTGGTTCTACATCAAGTTCCAGAAGAAGAAGCCCTTAAGGTAGCAGCGCTGCATCTTAAAGGTAAATATTATGCTTGGTGGTTATTTGAAACTTTTTCTTTGAAGAATGCAAATATTTCCACTTATGCTAAGTTCATTAGGAGAATGGTGAAGAAATTTGATGAGAGGCAAGCTAAAACATCTGTGAAAGAACATACAAAACCCTTGCATGAGTTGGAAAGACCTACTATGAAAACTCCACTTTAGATTTCTGTTGGGGGGGATGAAAAATTATGTGATACCTTGCCAAGGGCAAGATCCCCATTGCATGAAGAGATTTCTTCTAAAAAAGAAGTCATGGAGATTCCTCTTTCAAAAGAAGACCAAGATCCAAGGTCTCTTGTTGATAGTGAGGTGTTCTCAAATATTGATGAGAAGAAGAATAAAGTGTTCTCTCAACTTTGTGCATCAATGACAAAATTGGCTAAGGAGGGAGCCTTGAAGGGAGCTACCACAACACTGAGATCTATTGATAGATTTCAAGGAGAGCTGAACACTTTCCTGAAATTTATTTTGCTATTTCTCACTCATCTGTTTGCGCTGATAAAGAAGAATTCAAAGACCTCTGATGACATTAGCATGGTGTCAAAAGGCCACTCCATAGATTTGGGGCAGCAAATGATATCTCTCCATAAAAAGAGAAAAGATGAGGTAATGGCTACTTCATTTCATAACTCTACAACGTTGTCTTTGTTGAGAAGCCTTGATTCCTATTGGGAATCCCAACTCTTGGTAGAGTATTCCATGAACCTCTTCACAGGTATGGTTCTTGATGGACAAAGGAAAGATAGGAGGTATAAGGTGGTTGATGGAGTCATTTTCTTTCATGATCAGATCTATTTGACTACAGAGTCAAGACTCAAAGACCAACTACTAGGTGCTACCTATGATATCTTGCTTTCTACCCCCACTATTTTCATTAGAACACACCATATTATCTCAAATAGATTCATGTGGGAAGGCTTTGAAGAAGACTTATATCAGCATTATCAAAGATGCATGTATCACATGAAGATGGAGCAGCAATATAACTCTATGGAAGACTTAGTTCAACCCTCTCTTTCTCCTCATGAGGAAGGAGATAGATTTGTGCACCTCTCCTCTTGTTGGAGGAGGACTATTAGTGAAGAGCATACTTATGCAAATCATGTTATATTTTCTGATGGTATGCATTATTTTACATTATATATCCATGCCATGACTCCAAGGAGGAGTGTCATATCTTATAAACTTCATGACCAACTTTGGGCCAAAACTATTTCTGAACATGGCCACTCCCTTGATGGACTAAGGGAGATTTTGCAGAATGATGGGTGCTTTCCTAAGGCACCAAATTTATCTTCCACTTTCAACCGTGGAGATATGTTATGGGAAACAAGTAAGTGGTGGGAAAACCACTTACCACATCTGAATTTTATGCAAGTAGGAGATGTCCTACGCTGGTTGCTATTGGGTGAGTATGGGTACTACCCAAGGTTTGATATTTTCTTGTCTCATGCCTTGTATCTCAATGAGAGGATGCATAAGAAGAAGAAGGCATGGTTTCTTTGGTTGACAAGAAGAGAGTTTGGACATCCCATGTCAAATTTCATGTCCATATATTTGCTTGTGATTAGGATGAGTCTCATGTATGTACATGTATTTCTGTTTGGAATGTATTTCATGATCATGTATGTACTAGGGTTTGGGAGAAAATGTAACTCTCTCATGATGTGGCATAAGAGAGCTTATTTATATCATGATGATGGTGATGCTCTGATCTTTGTTGGGAACATGAGAGGAGGGATGACACATTGGTTGAGTGTGTCTTTTGGGAATGAAATCTCCCATATTCATCCATGCTTCAAGAGGAGGATAGCACATTGTATGGCTTCTACATCATATCCTTTGTTTTCTTATGCAAGGAGCCATATGTTGAGCTTATTTCATTGGAATAAGTCTCTCACTTGGGATAATTTGCAGCAAGACATGTGTTGCTTGAATCATATTCAGCCAACACCTATTATCCTCTACTATTTCCAAGCTTTGAAGAAGCTTTTTGTAGCAAGAAGGTGGTGGGATGGCCACTTATTGTACTATGATTTGAGGCAAAAAGATGAAGGACAACGCTGGTCTCAAGGGAGGGGCTATTGTCACCATCCAATATATCATATGACACTTAGTCCATGTTTCTTTTGGAGCACACATGGTGAAGATCCTCTATTCACTATATGCATGGAAGATTGGGCAAGGAGGCTCACTAGAATCCATGAAGGGAATCATGAAGTTCCAAGTCTCTTTTGGCTTCATGAGGACTATATAAATGCAGCCCAGGATCAAAAAATCCATATTTATCATAAATGGAGGGAGAGACACCGTGATTTGAGTATTATTATCTCTCATTTCCATCTATGGAGCCCCTGCACATTGCATATGGTGGGGATTGGTGACTATTTCTTTGAGCTACCAAAGATGGCTCACTTTGTTTAGATGATAGCATAGAGATTGAAGTTTCTCATGGGGGTTGAAGCACCCAATATTCACCATCTCTCATGCCTTGAGAATGCCAATGGATAGCATATGATTCTTTCTATGCATCTCCCACTAATTCATGATGACAGTTATTTGGTTCATTCCAGGGAGGAGACAATTCCATTGGAGATTTTGCATCACTCACCTTGTTAGTTGCTTGAGGGCAAGCAAAACTTTTGGGGGGGAGGACTGTAATGTTCCTAATTAGCCCAAGCTAATAGGAATATTTAAATTTTGTTTTATTTTCCATTTATGAATAAATGACTAATGAAGGACATGTAAAAATCCTTAGATCAGTGAATAAATCAATGCTCAATGTGAGCCATTTACATAAAATCCACTTGCAGGTGCGAAAGGGGTTAAGCTATGAGACTGGGTCAACCTTGACCAAATCTACTGCACTTTCTAGATTCAATGTATCTCATAAAGGGACAGCGCAAATCTAGAAGGAGGACCTCATGTGAAAGGGGTTAAGTGATTCAAGGTCGTTTAGGGTTTTGCACATCCTCATCTTATAAAAGGAAGGATAAGGCTCAAGAGAAATGTTGTTGAATGTATTATGATTTTTGAGAATTTTTCAGCTTAGAAAAATTCTAGTTCTCTGGGCTGTTTAGCAAGAGACTAGTGAGGATCTCTTGTTGGGGGTTCTCCATCCTTCCATTGAGTAGCTCTTGGAGGGCTTTGTGCTTCTTCTCCACTATCTGGCATATGGCCAAGCTCCATCTCTCTTTGGTAGCATAAATCCAGTGAGGGTTTCATTTTCTAAGTGAGCTGCAGCAAGTGGAAGCTATATCTATTCAGGTCTAGGAAAATCTAGTGCCTCTTCTCAGTGAGTGTGTCTTTTAACCTCCTGGAAGCGTGTATTGGATCATTGGTGCTTCATTTTCAGATCTAGACATCAAGCCTATTCAGTACTGAATCAAAAAGTGTAGTTTCTTTCCCTGATCTGCGTAATTTATGAAGAGCATAGTTGCAGGTGTTTTGGAGTTCTCCTGGAGGAGAGATATCTAGTGGAAAGGATTCCTACCTTTCACTATGGTGATCCATGGATTGGCCAACCAATCCATGTAACCTTAAGATCTGATCTATTAATACTGTATTTACTGTAGAATTTCTGAATTCTGTTGCATAACTATGACTTAGATCTCAGATCTACTCACTATTGTCCATCATTTGCTGAGATCCCCAAGGGGAGTGTAATAAAGAGCCTCTTTGGATTCCAGATCTGTTGTAGATCTCTGTTTTCATGAAAGGATCTGTTTTAGATCTGATTCATAATAAAATGAAGCTTTAGCCTCCTAAAAATTACGCTGAAGAGTTTCCTGTTTAATCTCATGTGTTGCAGCACCTCAATCTTGAGGGTTTATCCATGTAAAATCTATGTTTTCATCTTGTAAATGCATAATTCTTGACCTATATTTTATTTACTGATATTCATACTTATTTTCATCTATTAGCTTCATAAAATCACGCTTCTCGAGCTTCATTAATTTCTGCATACTCAAGGTCATGGGAAATCAGCCTTTATAAGCCCTTTCGGGAGTGGAGGAATTGTTTAACTTATCTAGAATAATTTTTTTGACCTGAAATTAGGTATGGGAGTCCCTCACGGCCTAAGATAAAATAACCTCTCGCCATTTCCCTTATTTTTATGTGGATTTCGGAATACACTCATTTTAGGGAATAAATCATTGCTTTTCCCCATCCTTTGTAGGGAGAATTAATATTATTCTTGCTGCTGTACATTAAATTGATTCTGAGGTGTTTCTAAACACATTTAAGAGTTATTATCTCGCTTATTCTCCAGTATTTTGTTTTATACTGCTGCATCCCTTCATTGGGCAACTTTCTGAAGACAACTAGGTGTGGGATATCTGTTTAACCCACCTAGAGTGATTTATTTTGAGAATCCTCTTGGATTTTGGTCTTAGATACTCTGATATAAGGAATCCAAGGGCTGGTCATGGTTTCTGAATCACACATCCCTGAAAAATGTGTTTTTCAGGCCTGCTTTGCTGAGTAGTCCAGATTGGGAACATTACATGTTTTTAGACTGGTTTAGTATTAGGATAAATTTTAATCTCATGCACCACTATATTTAGGTTTATACCTGGAATTTCTTCATAAGACCAGGAAAAAAAAATCTCGAAAATCCTGGGATAGAGCTTTATAGGTCTTAATCTCATATGGAGAACAAGGCGCACCAATGTGTATATTACTGACAATACCTAGCTTAATAGAGATATCAAGAGGTATCATCTCTTCAATATTTGAAAGTTTATTTTCATAATTGACTTCATGAATAGAAATGGAACTCATAGGAAACTAGACGATATTGGGTAACTAGAGGTCACTGAGATTATCCTCAATAGAATCTGGTAAGGAGGAACAAGTTGCACAAGCCAAATAGACGGCTTCATAATCTATCTCAATGGGGCTAAGAGGCATTCGGTCACCAAAAATATGGATGTTAGTTTCATTTGGTACAATCCAAGGATCAGTTGGAATAGTAGAGGATGACATCATATTGATATAAGAAACCGAAGGGGAGCTATCAGGAAGCGAAGGAGAAGTAAACGAAAAGGTTCCCATGAGAGAGGAATCCTTAAGCAATCCAACCCTGACATGTTGATAAGGGCGTAGAGTTTCCCCTACAGGAGGGACATTGCCTATAACTTGAGAATCAGAGGAAAAGAAGGTGAGTTGATTGATGGCTACAATCCTACCTTTATGGCGAAAGGAAATCATACAAAAATATGTCAAAATGACATCATCCATGGCGTAAAACCACATGTGACCCAATAGAAGATTATAATCAAGAGGTTCATCAATAAATTTGACTTTGATGGATAAAAATTTTCCTCCTAATTCTACTTTTAAGGAGTTTAATATACCATAAGGTTTATATGTTCGTCCATCAAAATATTTCAAGGTGGTTGGTGACTAACTCAATTGATGAGAACCAATAAATTCATAGCAAGAAAAAGACATAATGCAGGTTGAGGCTCCCTTGTCCACAATATAATGATTTATTTTCTTACTGTAGACGACAACTTGGATCATAAAAGCCAATTGAGCCAAAAGGAGAGGAAATTAGTTCTCATGATTGAAAACGACTAGGTTGGAATATGAAGGATCAACACATCCGATAGTAGAAATCAAAGCCTTCTTCTAGGTGGGGAAATTTTTCAATGGCTTGAGAGTGGACATGTATGATGGGGACTAATCCAAGTCAGCAACCACATTATAATTTTGGGCAGCTCTCACACAAGGGTTGAAATTAGATTCATGAACGATGCCCTTTGGAGGCTTTATAGTTAATTTCATAGGATTCGTAGGTGGAGTGGGATCCCATGGAGATGATGTCAAACTGGTAGGTTTATTAGTAGCATGTCCATTCGAAGGATTCACGTTACCATATTATTTATTTATGGTATTCTCCATAACATCAGATTTGGATTTTGTGGATGAAATCATTAAAGCCGAGTTAGAGGAGGTAAAGTCTTGAGAAACCATGTGAGTCTCCTTATAAGGAAACGAGTCAATCAACATAACGGGTGAAGCGAAATATTTTAAGAATAATTCACTTCCACCCGGTCAGGACAATCACAAGTGAATTTCTCCTCGTCACAGATCAAATATGGATAGTGAGGCTTTCGTTTCTCATTAGAGAATTGACTGGTTTGTTTATCCAGCGAAGTAGAATCATAATATTTATCCATCAGAGAAGGATTGGATGGATGGTGTTGGGTAGATGTGGTAAGGGAAAAACTAGATGGTGTACTCACTGACTGTAAATTTTGGAAGAACTAATCACACCATCAGAAGGATGAGATTCTTTAACAGGAGGTTGAGGAACAATGTTTGAAGGTCTCGAAGAGTTTGGTATCTTATCATAAAGCATGCCTGATTGGGTATAAACGAGATCCAAATACAGTGCATTATAAATCACTTTCTTTTTGGTCACAGCCCCACCTTTAGCCACATCTTGTGTTATAGGTGACAACAAATACTTAGTAAATCATTTTGCTAACAGTTGATCAGGAACATATGTTTTAACCAACCAAAACTGACGTTGCCACTCATGAATATGATCTGAGATGTGGGTGGAACCAGATTTATTAAAATTGCTCAAAATTTCCATTCCAATCTCATATCGAATGGGTAACTCGAAATGTGTGAGGAATGCAGTGGCTAAGGAACTAAAATCGTTAAACGAAGCTCTAGGTAATTCCATATACCGTTTAGTTGTGGTACCAGTAAGTGTATATTGGAAAAGACACAATCATATGGATTCATTATTAAGGGAGTTCGAAGAACACCATAGATGATAATTCATCACATGTGTGGAAGGGTATTCTCCAAGATTCCCATTTACTTTTAAGATATCATAAGGAAATTTGGTAGGAATTATCGGCCACCATGGAGAATGAGCAATAGGGTCATTCGTGAGCCAAGTCAAATTTGGAAATTCAAGAGTGGCCATAAATGTCAACTTCTTGTTGAAATCATAAGGAGGATAACCTGGATAAGATGGGATGGCCTGAGAAATAGGTATTTGTGTTCCATAATAAGGAGGGTTCTGATAAACAAGAATCTAGGAAGTAGGATTCCTATAACCAACATACGCTTATCCATTTTGTCCAGATCCAGGATAACCTTACAAACGTTGGAATGGTTGTGTTTGGAATTGTTTCCTTGATAAGGCACTTGAGGGATACATTGAAAATGTTGATATTGTTGCTCCATGGGATTTTGCATCATTCCCACAAAAGGTGGTGTCAGTGGGGGTTGTTCCATACCATATTTTTTTTGTCCTAATGGAATTTGAGGAATACCTTGTCCAAGTTGTTGAGACTATAAGATACGTTTAAAAGGTTGAGTAAGCGAGACCTGGGAGATACTAGATATCATGGAAATAGATTTAGTCACAGTAGCATCCTCTACAAGTTGTCTTACATTGATTTGAGCTTGTTGAGATATAGATTGATAGGAAGGAATTTGAGATGCAGATGGTATAGGTTGAGAATGTACAGATGAACTCATAATTGAACCAAGTTGGATGGGAAAATTAGGTTGCCAAACATTAGCATCCAAACTAGGATAAGTGGGATTTAATGAAGGCTAAGCACTAAATTGTGGTATATCGATGACAGGTTTCCCCCCTTCCAAATGAGGAGGGTATGATGGAGGCAATTTCCCACCAGCTAAGGGGTACCCAACATAAGGAGAGTTGGGTTGTTGATGGTGTCCACTAATATAAGGACCAACTTGTTGTTCAATTGTAGGTGTAGGTGGAGGAGAAGGAGCAGAATATATACTGATCATCATATAAGTTCCATATCGAATTCCATAAACAGATGTCATGGGAGAGGTCCAAGGACTAGATGTTGCACCAAAGAAGGTACCATACAACAACTGATAACCAGGTGGGACAGATGAGCCACCATATAGATGTGCCTATAGCGATGTCGCAAACATAGACAAGGATGAAACATTTGATGTCTCAGCCATAGTTGTAGATACTGGGTCAGAAATCATAGCGGATTCAATCATGGCTGACAATCCCAAAGATTATCGTGAGAAACTCATGGGTGAACTTAAAGTAAGAGAAACAAATAAAGGAACTTCAAATGGAGTTCGAAGAGGAGAAAAATGATGATCTTGATAAAGATGAAGCCCTCTTAAATGAACAGGAGAAGAGGAACGAATTTCTTGTTGTGGAATCTCTTCAATACTCACAAGACTATATGGAAGGGGTTCACTGTTGAGTCCAAGATATATAGTTTGTAGTTTTGTATAAGACAATGGAAGAGAATAGGAAGTTCTTGAAGTAACAGGTAAATATGGCTAAGGTACATCAGGTTGTGTTAGACTAGGTAATAAGGTATCTGATTCAATGAAATTAGGTTCAATAACCTCATGCAATAAGGATTCTGGCGCTTCTATTTTGATTGTGTCAGATTCACCGGAAAGAGGAGATGTAATCTTGGGCTCAGTACTCAAAGGGAAGGAAGATTCTGGTGGATCAATTTCAGGAGGAGGACCAAACATAGTTCCCGAAGTTCCTGATTCAATAGTTTGTGTTTTCTTATGCTTCTGACGATGACCAAGAGTTGCCTTTATTGGAAGAGGACCCTTATTTTGAATTCTATGTCAACGAAAGAGGGTAGGAAATTTTTCTTCCACGTTGGATTAATAAATTTTAAAAATTAACACAAAAATAAATAAATAAAAGTGGTCAAAGTAGGCATAAATATTTACCAATCAACTGTGAACAGTATACACCTTGGTGTACCAAGGACTTAACATGTATGTTATAAATATCCCTAAATGTGATGCTCGGTGTATCACGATATATAAGGCTTCAAACTCGGTTACCTATGGCAAAGATAGAAACCTATGATGTACTTCCAAAATATACTCAACAACATGTGAAAGTGCAGTTTTTAGTAGTGTTGTATAATTTGTAATCGTTAGATGAGAACATTTTGATATACTTATCATGCGTGGAGCGCCATCCAATATACCCAAAAATATGCATAGAACGATCTAATACACTTACATATGTGGAACAGGATATCACCCCCAGGATAAAATGCTGGCAAACAATGACAACTCTTAAATTTAAGCTAGCATGAAGAAATGAAATCTTTCACTTTCAATGAAAATCTATCTAAAGGAGGGAAGAGACAAAGAATCTATAGCACAAAAAATGCAGCAAACAAGATGCTAATTGAAATTCCCTTTTAATGCAATTGTTCTAATTTTTATGCACACACAAAACCCTATATGCCAATGAAAAAAAAAAATTCAATATCACTTAATTTTCAAATATGATGAAAATAAGATGCATGTCTAATCATTAATTAAATTAAAATTTTCATAATGATGACTAAAACATAAATTCATTCAAGCACTCAATGATTAAAAAAAATCAGTTTGTTAATGACCTAATGATAAGAACAAAGGAAAATCTAAACAAATCCCTATCAAAGGCACTCAAAAAACCAAAATCAAACCAGTGGAGGCTTCAGAAAGACTATAAGACATTCAAATACTCAAGGAATAGCAGATGGAAAATAGTTGGACAAAGAGAAAATCAAGAGAAAATCAAAGTTGTGCATGAACAGGGGCCAACACAGGTGCTGAAGGGGCACCAGTGCTATGCAACGCAGGCACAGAGAAGGCTCAGGTGCGGTTCAACGCTCTGTCTCTAGACCAGAGGGGGTGTTTATTAAAGGATGCAAGGTTCCGACACAAAATTTTCACTTGAAACTAAATGAAAGGTCTTCCTTGGTTTTTTCTTGACTAAATAAGATAATGAAGGTCTGAAGAGGAGGTAAAATTAGCAATAAGGAAAGGAAACCATCAAGGGAATACACCATTCCCCAGGGAGTCTGCAAATTATTATGCAAAATATACCACTACATACATAAGTATCTTCCCTAGACTTGATGGCCTTGTCGAGAAAAAAAAAAGGACAAAGAAGTTAATGTTTTCCTTAAAGTAAATAGACAATGGGATGAATCCTACCTATAATTTTTCATATGCTTCACTCCTCTCTTGGCTTGTACGCTCCAATTCTAGCTCTGGTTGTTATTATTAGAACCTACAAAATCAAACAACACAAGCCAACGATCTACGACATCTATGTAGCATAATCTAATTACCTTATCCAATGCATCAACATTGCATCGAAATACATGAAATCATAACATCACATATAGGAAAACAATGAACTCTTTGTATTAATAGAAATGGAGTAGGTTACAACCAAATATAGGAGTTTATCTTGTAGAATATCTCCTCCAGGTTGACTTGTTCCTTCCTTACCACAAAGTGTACCTCTATTTCACCCTAATGCATGGAATAATGAATCTCACAACAACAACATGAGGGTAGAATCTATCTCCAAAATACAAACCCTAGCTTGTGGATGGCCAAAAATATATAGAAGAGGATGTTAAGTTGAGAGTTATTATTCATTTACCAATCTAAGCTTGAGATCCAATCTTGATGGGAGGATGAGCTCAAGGGATAAGGGGTGAAATCTCCAAGGTAGGATAGGATAGGATTCAAGACTTTCATCCAAGGTAAATAGTTATAACAACTCATGTAAGCTTCTGGAAGAGGAAGCTTCGAGATTCTTTTTATTTTCTTGAATTTATAGAATCAACGGATCCCCAGCATAGGGAAACCTACTAGTGATCAACGCAGGTCTAGAGAGAGCCAACCTACTAGTGAACACTGGCCAATGAAGGGATAGCCTGGTGAATTGGACCTAAAAATCACTTAAATGAAGTAGTTTCAGGCATAAACTCGGGGATTTGAGAGACTCATGCTCATGGATTTGTGTAGGGAGGATGACAAAGTGTTCAAAGGATGTGAATGATCCTATTTGAAGGTGTATTGACTAGATGAGAAAAAATGGCCTATACCAAGGAAAACTTCAAGCCCTTTTAAATACGATGGTTCGATAACTGGTTTGTTTGATATATATCACACGAGAAATTACTTTTAAAAGGAGAGCCTTTTTTTTTAAGGGTTATTTTATTATATGGATCCTTGAATTTCCAAAAATCCTTAACTCCCTGATATTGTAAGGAATTAATAAAATTACTTATTATACATTTCTTCCATAACCACTTAAGGAGTCATCCCTTACTCCAATTTATCAAACAATTATATGATTCCTTTGAAGAAATTAATTTTTGGGGAAAAGATTAGCTAGCCAAAAGGTAGTTATTATAAAACTTTTCATGTCATCCCTATCTCTTAAGGAGTTGATATACCACCCCATCTATTAAGTAATATTTTATGATTAACAAAAATCATAGCATAAAAATAATAAAAATAAAAATTCAACAGGGTATAGGGGGTCTCATCGTGAGGCAACTTACCGTGATCATAAGACCTAATGAAGTTACATTAACACTACTGGTCACCAAGCCAGGGTAATGTCCGTCAGTATTAAGGTTGAAGGACAAGAGGTCTCATAACGAGCTGACTTGTTCAATTTATTAATTCCTGTGAATGAAATTGTTATTAACTGGTTACCACACGAGAACAATGGCCTTTTGTAGACATTTAGAAAAATTTAAATAAACTTGTAAACTATGAATTTATTTCTAATATATGGGATACTGGAATCTCAAAATTTTAAAAGGAAACCATGTCGAGGTTATGGACGAATGTTGGTAGCAGTGGACATGCTTATGGTACTAAATCTAATTTAAATATTACAATCTAGTTTGCTATATTGAATCCAGAAAATCAATAAACAACAAAGGAAAATCGCTAGATTTGTTAGAATGTTTCGTGGAGTATTACTAAAATAGCTCCTATAAAGTAATGATGTTGATTGTTGATAAAAATTAATAATAATTCTACAAATAAGGAATAAATACTATAGGACATTCCAAAACTTATTGTTTTTACCATCCTTCTTTATTAACTCCTATATTTTTTCTCCATGTGATACTCCTTAATAGAATATAATTTCCAACCATCCATTATTTCTAAATCTCCTCGTGCCTTTATTTCTTTTGACATTAGTGTTTTGGGTATCGTAATTATTTTTGTCACTATTGCACTTTATCATTGACAATTGATCTAATGATTGCTTGGCGTGTTACAAATATTTCTCGACCCCTGCCACCATTTGTTATGATTGTCCTCCTATGCTTAATTAATATGGCTTTATCCTCTACTAATGACATAATATTTTCAACTCATCAAAAATTGATCAACATCCATAGACGACCCTCAAATTCTATTGGGGGGATAGAAGTGTCGTTGCATGTTATGTTCATTTAATTCCTAAGAAGGCACTATTGCATGTTATGTTAGTTGAACTTCCATATTTTGCATAACATTGCTAACCCTGAACTATGATATTTCCATTTGAAAATCGCTCGTTTTGGAACAGCTAATATGGGAGTCAATTTTGTATGCCATGAACCAACCCAATTTCCATACAGTAGGCATGTAGTATTATTAATTGGGCAGGATGGCTAGAATATTTTGAACATTTGCAAGGATTTGATAATGAAGTAGCACTTGAATTAATGCAGAATTTCAATGCAAGAGTTGAAATGGTTAATAATGTGAAGATAGAGGTAAGTGAAGAGGCAATAGAAGAGGTAAGAAGCCTCTCGTTAGCAGGGGAGAAGCAGTACAAATTGCACACCTCATTACAGAATGTGATCCTTTTATTTTCAAACCCTAGAGAAGAATTAGTCAAGAAAGGGAAAGGGTACAACCCTAGTTTTCTTCCACACCTTTGGAAAGATTTAGCAGACATTAATCATATGTTCATCACTTGCGACAAAAGGTAAGACGTAGTGTGAGGTCGTCATCTCAAGTTAATGGCATTTCTAAGACAAAAGCTAGTTTTGAACCTTCCTTATTTTTTGCATTCACTGTTGCATGAAACTGTTGGTAGATTAAGGAAGTATAAAGACCAAGTTTCAGTTGTTAGCCATCAGGGTCTCATTAAATTTCTATTTGTGAGGATTTTGAATCAAATTCAACAGAGCTGGTATTGATTTTTAGGAAAACCTAGGGGTGAAGAATAAATTCCCTTAGGAGGTGAAGCAATGCTAGAACATCTATAAATCTTTCACCCGATAATGAGCATGTAGGAGGAGACAATGATACTAATAAAAAAGAAACCCAAATGACATGGTATGCTTCACAAGAACCATTCCAACCTAAAAATATAACTCCTCAGAAACTTATTTGAGCAAAGAAGTGAGTAGCATCCTTCTTGGCCTCTTTTCCCAAAAAGATGAGAAGGTTAGCTAGATTGGTTAAAATTCAGCAAGGAAAGACTAGCTAGATTTAGTTCAATAATTGTTTGATGAGGAAGGGGGATAGCATAGAACCCCTGAATAGGATTCATCTCAGTAATCATCAGTCCCAGAGGAAACAAATGCAATCCAATATGAACAAGAAGTAGAGGTGGCCTAGGAATTAGAAGGATTGGAAAATATATTGGAAATAGTAAACTTAGGGGAGCCAATTGAAGAGCTTGCAAATCATTAGTCATATCTCCTAACTCAAATCATATTCCTCACCTAATTATCCAGTTGAAACTCTTTCTGATGAGTCCATGGCCACCATAATTCTAGACTCTTCTAATGATTCTGAACATCTTGCTACTCAAGAACATTCGGAGGTTTATGTTTCAATGTATTGGAACCCTCTTCCATGGAAGACACAACTCCACAATTTCATTTTGGAGACCTGATTGACAGGAGCCAAGAACTTAATGTTTCTCCTTTGATTGGACCGCAGATTGACCTTATTGTTAAAAATTTCTCAAAAAATATGATTAGTAGAGCTATAATGGAATTTTATAACTCACCCATCGACTCTCTAATGGGTGATTCTTCCCAAAATACTACTAATGAAGGTTATGAAGTAGCAAACTCTATTTCCCCTCCTCTTGTTTCAACATTCATGGCTAGAGACTTTTCTCAATGAACTAGAAAAACCAAAGTCTTGAAGGATAAGTTAAAAAGAAAAATTCTCAAGGAAGTTATTCTACTGAGGAGAGAAAATGACAGACTATAGAGGAAAGTGCCAGATATGAGAAGATGGATGTATACTGGCACACATTTTCATGAAGGTCGTGGAAATAAATTTGTAGTGAAAATTGGGATTGTTGATGGGAAGAAAGAAGCCCAAAATGTTGGAACTCAAATTGATTTCATACATGTATCCATTGAAGCTCGTGTTTAGAGTAATTTTTTCCTTATTTCTACATAAGAAGTAACCCAAACTAATTTTGTATCCATTTTTATTGAAGAAGAGGTTCATATTGATCCTCCACCTGTTTTTACTGAAGTTGAGACTTAAACCGAACCTGCACCTGTTTCCATTCAAAAAGGAGCACAAAAATATGTTGTACCTCCTTATACCTCATTGATTATAGATGCTAAAATAAAGGTACTAAATAAAAGCATGGCAGAAGATAAAGAGACCATAACTAGATATCGCAAGGAGGAAGTGTCTTTGAGAAAATACCAGAAACCACTCCAATAGTTCCAGGCACTAACCACACCAGAGGATGAAACACATGAAAAATTAAGAGCCGCCAAAAATAAAATTCAGGCCTTGAAGGAGGATATTTGTAAGATCATAGAATAGAGATAAACAAACTTCTATCTACTTCGATATCTTAGCATGTAGATCTCCAGCGCAAATTTGTTCTTTATTTTTACTTGAACAATATTGGCTACTCAAAGCCATGGCCATACAATGTGGCCAACTATATGAATTCAACAATGTGTTGGATTTCATCACTTCTTTCTATAAGCAAGAAGAGAAAACAACGTATCTCTTGTGTGAACTCTACATGAAAAAAATTATTTCGTAATAACATGTGAATGAAAACATTGTTCCATTCAATAGAGATGTCTAATTCCATGCTTTTATATGTTTTTCATTAAACTATATAAAATGGGATAAATCCTATCACACTTTTCAACAAAGAGAGCATAATATTGAACTTTCGGTTAGGGGTGAGCCAAAAATTCCCTTCACTACATTTCTCTTCCATAATGCCTTTATAGAGAATCCTGATGTTGCTCCCTCACTTGGGAAAATTCATAACGAGCCATTACACTCAGGGTGGGAACAACTGGAAGACATAAGAGATGAATCAATCTATGGAGCCAAGATGAGATGACAAGTGACATCTAGATAAATAAAAAATAGGGAATCTTTTGGCTTATATAATTTCCAGCAAGCCATGTCTAGAGTGCAATATTACGTTAATATTGTGATGGAAGTTGGGATCAAATGGATTGGATTGAGGTATAAGTGTTCAATGATTTGGTGTCCCCAGTAGTACTACATGTTTGGTTGTGACCTGTTAGAGGTGGGTAAGTATGTGGCCTTCCAGAAAATCAAAAGTAGGAGTGGATTCAGGCTTAGAGGAGAAGAACCCTATGAAGCGTACTCCTTAATTTCCTTATATGTTAATCGTTTATTTTCATGAGGGCATGCAAAAATTTCAGTTGGGGAGTGATGTTGGGTCTCACAATTGTCATGATTCCCTTATCCAATTTCTTAGTTTTAATATTGTTTTCTTATCTTTTTTATTATATTTTTGATGTATTAACTTGCATAATATAGGTTTTTGAAGGGATTGATTTACTTTTGTTATTTTGCCTTGCTAATGAACTACTTCAATTGTATGCACTATTTTCATATGATTGAATCATTATTATGAACAATGGTTTTGCGAAAACTAGAACTCGATGTTGTTACACGATACGTTCATGGTAGCATAAGATAATGTGATGTTGGCTCAGCTAACTATATCAAAAAACGAGGCAGATTCTTATATGAGTGAGACAGTTTGGGGCAAGCCCTTGGTTCTCTCATCTAGGAAATATTAAGACCCTTTTGTAACTGAAAACGAGCATCCTGAGAATCTTTAGATTCTCAAGATTTCTCTTTGTTAAAATATTTATTGCTTTTATCATATGTGATTGTGGCATATTAAAGATGGGGACTTATGTCCCAAATGAGAGCTTTTTTTGGATGTAATATTTCTATACACATTTGATAAACTCGATGAAGTGTTGTAATCGTTCTTTCAAAATATAATGCAAGTTTTTTTTGTTAAGAGTTTGTTTACTATTAATATTTCTCCAACGAGGTAGTTTGATTCCAGTGGTTTGGGCCTGCTCCTCGATGAGGTGTTGTCCTCATTTTTATTACTAAATTTTCATTTTATCATTTTATGTTAATTGTCTACATGTTAGATTAACTGCAAATCGAGTGTTTTATTTGAGTAGGGATAATATTGGTAGTGGTAACATTGATTTGCATGGATTTCTCTTTAGATAAGTAAATCTACAAATGTTTTTCTTTATTGATGTTCCCTGAAGGTTATCACTATATCATTGATGTTCCCACACTAACTTAGTTTCGTTTCTTCTTATTTTTTCTTTTCTATTATACAAAGTATAGTTTCTTAGTGTTGTTCCTTCAATTATGTGATTGTTGTTTCTTAAGTAGCAGCTTAAGCATCTGGTATATTTCTTTGTTGTTTCTTGTAAAAGAGTAATTAGAATTTGATGTTTTTGGATGATTCCTAGGAGATATATTCTCCATGAAAGCTAGACATTTTAATATGTGCTCCAAATTAGGGATTAATTCCATCATTGTAGTTACTTTGGTTATTGTTAAAGAATTATTGTTGTTAGTTTCAACACTATCACTTGCATATAATTTGCAGACAACCTTCAAATAAGCAGATGAAACCTTGGGTTGAAAAATTAATATTTGGTCACTAGTTTCTCTTTTAAGAACAATTAATTGTCCCAACACACACTTGACTATTTAATTTGAAAGCTAAATTGTAGGTATATTGGCTATACATGGAAAAATATGTTAGGTGAACTCAAAGATAAATATCATAGATTTCAACAAATTGTATCTTGGAAATTTTTATTTGAATATATTGATATATATGTTATAATTCATATATAAGTGCTATATTGTAGATGGTATCGTTATTTTGGTTTTGAATATATTGATGCATATGTTATAATGTGTAGACAAGTTCTTATATTATAGATGATATCATTATTTTGGTTTTGAATATATTGATGCATATGTTATAATGTGTAGACAAGTGTTTATATTGCAGATGGCATCATTATCCAAACCAACCAGATGATGACAAAAATTTAAGAACAGTTGAGGCCCGTTGGCTTGAGGGGTCCTGACCCAGGTTCGAAGGTTAAGGTTTTTCAACAAACCCCTATAATATTGGCCCTTTCGGCAATGACCTACTTGCATAGGCCAAGGTATCACCCGAACTAGTATGGGTGGGTGCTGGAACCAGGTTTTCGCACACTGGGAGAGAGTAGGTAATTCAGGCATATCTGCATTCACAACTTATCGGATTTGCACATGGAAAGACTATTCGCTGGATTTTAACAGTAGAATCAGTTATTAACCATAACAGAGCTATTAACATTCACAGATCTAGTCAATACATTCACATCCACGTGTGTATCAGCAATTATTAGCACATAATATCATAAACGCAACTACATATACATTATAAACAAATAACACAGATGTATTCGTAGTTTAAACAGATACCATAGATTTGCATCAACAGTAAACATAATAGATTCATATAGCACAAAGATAATTCAACTATATTCTGCATACATTAATATCCAAAAACCCAGTTACAACCCAAAACCATCCCGTGCACACAGCCTAGTAGGGTCCACACGTAGTAGGACTGAGTATCTCCACGCACATAGCCAACAGGAGTCCTTAACCAAAACAACCAAGAACAGATATAATAGTTCACACGTAGCATAAATCTTAATCCATTCCCATGTTTAGACTCAAACTATTCATATATTTATATCGACATGGCCTAAGTTGTCCTATGGTCCGCAAACTGTGGTTTGTGGACCCTAGGTCTACCCTTTGACCCATTAAAAAACATTCGGGGCTTTGACCCGCTCCAAAACCCCTACGCAAGACTAATTAATACCAAAATATACAAAAATCGTAGCTTAGGGAGGAACCATTTGTTGGCTTGAGGGGTCCTGACCCAAGTTAGGAGGTTAAGGTTTTCCAAAAAACCCCTATAGTACTGGATCTTTCGGTAATGACCTACTTGTGCAAGCCAAGGTCTCACCCGAAGTAGTATGGGAGGGTGCTGGAACCAGGTTTCCGCACCCTGGGAGAGAGTAGGTAATTAAGGCAGATCTGCATTCACAACTTATCGTATTCACACAGAGCAAGTATATTCGCAGGATTTTAACAGTATAATCAGTTATTAACCATAACAAAGCTATTACCATTCACAGATCTAGTCAATACCTTTGCATCCATGTGCGTATCAGCAATTTTCAGCACATAATATCATAAACGCAGCTACAGATACATTATAAAAAAATAGCACAGATGTATTCGCAACTTAAACAGATACCATAGATTCACATCAACAATAAACACAATAGATCCAGATAGCAAAAATATACTTCAACTATATTCTATATACATTAGTATCCAAAAACCCAGTTACAACCCAAAACCAGCCCACGCACATAGCCTAGCGGGGTCTGCACATAATAGGACTGAGGATCTTCGTGCACACAGCCAGCAGGAGTCCTTACCCAAAACAACCTAGAACAGATCTAGGAACAGATCTAGTAGTTCGCACGTAGCATCAATATTAATTCATGCCTACCTTTAGACTCAAACTAATCATCTATTTATATCGACATGGCCTAAGCTATCCTATGGTCTGAAAACCATGGTTTACGGACCCTAGGTCTACCCTTTGACCCATTACAAAACATTTGGGGCTTTGAACCTCTCCAAAAACCCTACACAAGACTACTTAATACCAAAATATACAAAATTCGCAGCTTAGGGAGCCCCTCTCCAACAAGGCCCAATGAGATTCCATGATAGGGTGTTGACCCTGGTCCTACTAGGAGGGGTAGAGGTGTTTCCCGCCATTTATCCTCCAAAACCTGGAGCCATAGGATGAATTTGCAAGTCGCACTCTCTTATACATGTGATGATGACTTCCATATGCCTACTATGGATGTTAGGTCGATGTAGTCAATGCTCCCACCCTTGGGGATTTTATGGATGGTTAGGTTAGTGTAGCTGACACAATGGCATATTCCACTTGTTAGCGCTCAAATCTACCTTAGGCTGAAATAAGGTAAAACTCAAGGCTACATCAAACCACGCTCAGCCTCGTAGCTAGCCCTACGAGGACAGGAGAGGGCTCTCTCTGGGTCTATCTCGGCAAAAGGTCTTCAAAGGGGCTGAGATGACTTATAACAAATACTGATTTTAGGCTAGTAAAGAGATAGGAAAGTTTAATTTTGATTTTTTGGGTTTTTGTTGAAAAGATGGGAAAACAATTTTGGGTCCGGGGATAAGGCCAGATCTTTGCAGATTTCGAGTTGGGGCGAGGTAGGCAGTAGTCTTGATACTTTTGATTGGGTATATGGATGGATCAGAACGACAAGGAGCTGAAGAGGGCAAGGGAGAACATGGATCCTCTCCAAATAGGCGAAAACATGTAAAACTAAACAAATTTAAAGGCAGAGCACTGAAACAATGGATTCAACCTCATTTACTCATTCATTTAGTTTCAGAAGCATAAGAAGGGAATGGAATACATTAAACATGAAATAACTTACAAATAACTGAGAGAAAACACCATCAAGAACTGAAAGCCACAAGAATCCCAACAGGTGCTACAAAACCTCTGTTCTTTCCTTAGCCAAAATATGAAAAATATGTACAATAGTGTTCCAAAGTTTTCCCAAGAGTCCAACCTGTCCAACCTCTCAAAATGATTGAGAAATTACATCATATAGACCATCCTAACCCCTTTCCACACCTCTAGGGGTCGAATTCATCCTTCTAGGAGCAGTTCCAACTAATTCTAAACAAGGAGCTAGAATATAGGCAGCCAAACAACTTGCCTCTAAAAGGAAGGAAACTGATTCTTTCACTTGATTTTTACTTTTTTAGGAGTGAATCATCTAGAATAGGTAAAAGTAAGTCCAAGTTACATGCCAACCATAAAATTACATCAAGATAACTCAAAAATTACATCCACAATCAAAACTGGTCCAACTGGCCGAAATCTTCAGCTGGAAAATGAAAAATCAGCCAAAATTCTATATGAGTAGCGCGCCTTTCAGCCTGCTTTTGGGGCACTTCCCGGAATCAAAATCAAGCTCATGATAGCTCGTTGGAAATTCCTGGATGTTGGCTATCCAACCCAAGTGTAATTTTTCAATTTGGAGCTCATTTTCCCCTTCAAAAATTCATTCTCCCAGAAGTACTTCCTGCTGCTGCAAAAGGTGGCAGAAAGGTGATTTTCATGGTGTTTTTGGCCCTTTTGATCATCCAGAACTTGGTGAAATGATTTGGCCATACTGGAGCATACATAAATTACCATGAAAAACCCAAAAATATAAAACTTTCCTCCAGAAAGTGTCCCAATCATAAGCGAGCGCGTCGACGCGCTACTCGTATGGCTGAAAAACCTGTTTTGAGGCATAAAAAATCACAATTGAAAAAATTTTCTCCAAATTTGCTCAAATTCGGACCGAAGACCCTCCATCAAGTATCATGCTCAGCCAACAAAGCCTCGGCCAAAATCCGGAGTGTATCATGTGTTTCACGACGTTTCAGTATCCTCCTGGTGCATGCAGTTTCAGTAGTGAAAACACTGTCTCTGTTGTGATGTGTCGGTCTCTGTCATGGTGTCACAATGTGTATGAAAAGTATGCTGATATGGTTATGATGAAAACAAGAGTTTGGTGTATGCTCCAATGTCATATGTGTCACATATATGTCAAGGTGCTATAGGAAATATCACAATGGGAAAAGGATTGTCACAAGGAGTTTGAATGGAAAATAGCCACTCCTTGACTACATGGGGATTTGACAAGTGAATAGGAATGAGTGTAGTGTAGTGTAGGTCAATAGAAATAGCCCTTGCAGTGTTTGACAATGTAAATGGAGGATGTGGACAAGTGAAAATGGGACTATGTCATAACATGAATGATGAATAGTGTGAAAATGACAATGGAAATAACAATGAGAGCAGTGATGTAATGGCAAAGAGAGAGCGTGAGGCTGAGGTAAATGATGAGCAGAGACACCACTGACAGTAGATGCATGAGCATATATATCAACCACACTAGTTTGCAAACCCCCACACAATCACTCATATTTGTTTCAAAACCCCAAGAAGTGAATTTGGAAATAGACATAGGGTTTACATTTCTCCACATTAAACAATTGTTTCTCGACTTTCAAAATACCATAATCATGTCCAAAATTCACTGAGCAAACATAAAGAACCTACTTGCAAGCAGTTGGAGGAAATTTGGCATGAATCTGGACGAAGGAGCGAAATTTTTTGGCTCTGAGATTATATGAGTAGCGCATCACCCAACGAGTAGCGCCAGTGTAATTTTACACTGAAAAATTTCGCTATACGCATAGCGCGTCACCCAACGAGTAGCGCGTCGAACCAACACACAATTTGGCTTCAAAACTCATTTTTTTCACTTCCTTGATGTGTCTTGGCCTTGGCTGATGTTCAAACATGGAAAAACCAAGAAAATTTGATGTTGGAGAGAAATGGCAAAATTTTTTTGTGTTCTGGCCCAATGAGTAGCGCGCACTTTTATATGCGTAGCGCGCTACATAGTGCATTTTACAGGAGGCTTTTGGAGGCCTTCCCGGTGTCCAAATTGAGCTCATGATAGCTCGTTGGAAAGCTCTTGGAGTATAATTTCCAACCCAAGTGGAATTTTTCAATTTTGAGTTTATTTACCCTATCCAAAATCAAATCTCCCAACACTACTTCCTGCAGGTGCATCAATTCTCCTGAGGCAACGATATTCTTGACATTTCCCCAAAACCATTATACCTGTGTAAAAAGTGAAGGAGGTTTTTCTTTCTTGGAATGTTTTGTACAAAAACCTCTCTCAAGTTCCCAAAATCCATCTTTTATTGCTCTGAAACATCATTTGAGTGAAACCTATCCCGATGTGTGAAACAAGGGATTTGCTCGAAATGAAGTGAAATGAAGGGGATAAGGGGCTTCTAAATTCTTGGGGAAATTTTTGGAAGTAGGGAGGGATGTTAGGAAGCAGGGGAAAGTGGAATCTCAGAGATTGAATGAGGGGAAGGGGTCCAAAAGGGAAAAACACAGGCCTAGCCTAGAAAATTGCCAAGTTGTGGCAAGAAACTAGGGTTTGTGCAAAAATGAGGAATTTGGGGGATCTCAGTGATGGGAAGTGTTTAATAAGGTACATTAATGATAAGGGAAGGTGTATGAACATCAGGATACAAGTTTTTCTAATTATTTGACCATCCAAGAGAAATTACCTCCAAAACCCTAGGAGAGGGAAATGGACCTTACCTAGGCACAACTGAAGCATGAACAAGCTATAAAATGACCCAATGGAACTTGAAATGATGATGAAAACCCTCTGAATGATGGTACACTCGGCTGAATGGTGACATGGACCGACATTTGGACAACTTTGAAAAGAGTGAAAGCAAACCCTAGACCTAATGCCTAGTGACCAAATTTTGCTTGGAGACTCAGTGAAATGAAAAAATTTGACCTTGACACCTTAAAATCACTTTGTAAGAGCATGTTTGATCACTGAAGGAAAGCTGCAAAGGCTGACACTAACATTGGATCCAATGGGGATGGTAGCTCCTTGGAGGTGCCAAGAACGACAGATCTTTGGGAGAGCAGACCAGTGCCTTCATCCATTGGGCAATGGACTCAAAAACTCAAACTGAAATGCATGACTGAAAATTGATGACTTGATGACACGGATTGACTCTCACTCAACTAAAAACTGACTCGATACTTAAACACAACTGACAAGCTATAAAATATGCTCAAAGTAGAGCTTATTCATCAAACCTACTCTAATTGTACTTTTCACCACCCGATCAAGTGAAATGGAACAGCCAATGCAACCATGTAAGCATCCTGGCTGCTATTTGATTTCTTCCCAAGTGCTCACTTGTGAACAACAAGAAATAACTACTGAAAGGAAACTCCCATGAAAACTTTGAACCAAGTGGACTGCTGATAAAATTGCAAAGCATGAATTGACTGGATGACTGCAAGAATACTGCGAAAGGATCTTCATAAACATAGCTCTGATCTAGGAAATATCCATAGCTAGACATTAAGATTTTTCTCACCTCTATGCTGTCTTTCTTTGGTGATTGCAGCAAGCTGCCAAAAGGATCCTGAATTTCGTGAATAACCAAACACTGTTGTTGATTACAAACAGAACAAAAGTCTCCTCCATCAATCTCCTCATATGAAAAATATGTTGAACAATACAATGAAATTGACTTTTGAACAAGATTATTATGAACATTCTTTTCGGGCACATGGTTAGCTAATGAAGGGAAACTTTTACAGCAAACATCATCCAACACACGAGCAATAGGATCATCAAAAACTTGAGAAGACTGCTGCACTGTATCCCTTGAAACTGTATGACCTCCTTCTAGCTGTTCATCTTTTCCTTGAGAGATTTTACGAAGATTCTGCCTTATAAACTGAAATGCTTCGAAACAAAAGGGTATAGAATTTTCCTGCATCATCAAATCATGTATTTCATCTTCCACACCTTCATCTATAATCGGACCTTCAATTTCATTTGGTGGCTGTAAATATGATTCTACAGGCTACTCAAGAATTTCGTTATCTGTCTCATCCTCAACATTAATACTTAGAGATTGCTGATTTCTTATAGGCTGCTCATTTGAAGATTTACTATGCAATTTACCCTTCAAAAACTGAAATGATTCAAAACAAAATGGTACGGAGTCACCTTGTATCATTTGATCACATGTACCAGCTTCCATGTCCTCATCTGCAACTTGACAATCAATGGCACTCGGGGATTGCAAATCTGAATATGAGAAATCTTGAACAAGGTTTTCATTACCCTCAAGATGGTCCAGATCAAGGCTTGTTGACATTTGATTTCTGATTGCATGGTAGTTGTCTCTGATGAACTGAAATGAATCAAAACAAAAAGGCAAAGATCCTTCACTTACTTCAAAATTTGCTGCACTTTCCTCATCATTGTCATAGTTGATATGCATCGGTTGATCACTGTACTCGAGCTGCTGAAAGTGAACTTCCTCCTCGCACAAACTAGCTGCTGATTCATCTGCAAGATTAGCTTCTGTTTGGAGAACATAATCATCATCATACTGATCAAACTGAGGCAAATCATCAGTATACAACACATCATCAAGCATACATGTCATATCAACAGCTCTCTCTTCTTCAAAATGATCTATAAAACAATCACTACGACAACTGGGATAAGAAACAAAATGTTTTGGATCAGCAATAGGTTCTTCCTCAATCAGCGAGCCATGGGCTTCAACATTATGCTCATTCTTTGTGGTTTTCTTTTGTATCATCTCTTCTACTGCACCTACCAACATGTCAAGCTTTACCTCTAGAGATGTCGATTTCTCCGGATCCATGTTTTTCATCTCTTCTTCCTTCAACCTTGCCCTCAAGATCTGCAAATGAGCCTCTACATTCACTGCCTTGTTCTGCATTTCGTGAAGTGTTGCAATATTCCTTTCTCTCAGCTGAAACTCCATTTCCAGATCAAAGGCACCCGGGTAGTGCAAGAGAGCAGATCTAGGAGGAGGTCTTATATCAGCTGGTATCGAAAAATATACTTGGTTAAATCTGCCAGAAAACTGTTGTACTGTCTCCCCTGACTGTCTCTTCAACTGGGCATACTCGTCTAAAATCAAGAAAGGGTTCTGTCCAATCATCAACCTGTCAAGGAAAACTTTGACAAACTGCTGGAAATCTGAGATGCTCACATCAGGCAGGGCTTTGAACCAACTCTTCACTTGGCCTTGCAAAGAAAGAGCAAAAATCCTAATACTAACATCCTCTTCATCAACTTCGAAAAAATCCAGAAAAGTCTCAACATTCTGCACATGTTGCTCAGTGTTGACATTGTTACATTCACCGTCAAATATTGGTAGATATAGGTCATAATTTTTAGGGAAAGCATGAAGAACAGAAGGTAAAACAAGAGGTTTGTACCGATCTGGAATTTTACAAGGTGTAGGGGTAGGTACCAGAGCTGCGGGATCAGTTTTGTTTTCTTTAGGCTCATCACTCTGAAGAGAGTCATCATAATATGTGGGAAAAGTAAGGAGACCAGGATCAAAGGGAAACTCAGCATTTACACTTTTTGAATGGGTCGAGTGAAGATTTTGATCACCTTTCTCATACAACAAATTCTGAAAAACCTTCAGGATAGCTTCAAGGACAGCAAAGAAATAGTTTACAAGAAAGCAAACTAGATCCTGAATACCATTCCACTTTAGATACCTGAACTTTGTGTAAGATCCTTCCATTTTCTCAGAGAAAGAGTCAGTCCTCCAGTGGAGTCTCTACTTTGAATTGGAGTCACCAGGTGAATGATTTCAGCCTTGCGGTGTCTGACTGCTGTCCACCATCAACAATCAGATCTGAACTTGATACACGTACTGGGGCAAGACAATCTACAAGTCGAGTGTCACATTCACAAGCTAGACCGGAGATGGACTGAAGCAGCGTTTATCTACTATGCACTCGCAGAGCAAGATCAGTTCGAAGGCTACCTGGCGTGACTTCAGACTCCGTCTGTAGCTTATAAAACAAATGACATCAACAAGAAAACCAATTCTTCCCCAGTATGGTCGCCACTATGTTAGCGCTCAAATCTACCTTAGGCTGAAATAAGGTAAAACTCAAGGCTACATCAAACCACGCTCAGCCTCGTAGCTAGCCCTACAAGGACAGGAGAGGGCTCTCTCCGGGTCTATCTCGGCAAAAGGTCTTCAAAAGGGCTAAGATGACTTATAACGAATACTGATTTTAGGCTAGTAAAGAGATAGGAAAGTTTGATTTTGATTTTTTGGGTTTTTGTTGAAAAGATGGGAAAACAATTTTGGGTTTGGGGATAAGGCCAGATCTTTGCAGATTTCGAGTTGGGGCGAGGTAGGCAGTAGTATTGATGCTTTTGATTGGGTATATGGATGGATCAGAACGACAAGGAGCTGAATAGGGCAAGGGAGAACATGGATCCTCTCCAAACAGGTGAAAACATGTAAAACTAAACAAATTTAAAGGCAGAGCACTGAAACAATGGATTCAACCTCATTTACTCATTCATTTAGTTTCAGAAGCATAAGAAGGGAATGGCATACATTAAACATGAAAGAAAATTACAATAAATTGAGAGAAAACACCATCAAGAACTAAAAGCCACAAGAATCCCAACAGGTGCTGCAAAACCTCTGATCTTTCCTTAGCCAAAATATGAAAAATATGTACAATAGTGTGCCAAAGTTTTCCCAAGAGTCCAACCTGTCCAACCTGTGAAAATGATTGAGAAATTACATCATATAGACCATCCTAACCCCTTTCCATGCCTCTAGAGGTCGAATTCCTCCTTCTAGGAGCAGTTTCAACTAATTCTAAACAAGGAGCTAGAATATAGGCAGCCAAACAACTTGCCTCTAAAAGGAAGGAAACTGATTCTTTCACTTGATTTTTACTTTTTTAGGAGTGAATCATCTAGAATAGGTAAAATTAAGTCAAAGTTACATGAAAGCCATAAAATTACATCAATATAACTCAAAAATTACATCCACAATCAAAACTGGTCCAACTGGCCGAAATCTTGAGCTGGAAAATGAAAAATCAACCAAAAATCTATATGAGTAGCGCGCCTGAGCTATATGAGTAGCGTGCCTTTCAGCCTACGTTTGGGGCACTTCCTGGCATCACAATCAAGCTCATGATAGATCGTTGGAAAGCCCTGGATGTTGGCTATCCAACCCAAGTGGAATTTTTCAATTTGGAGCTCATTTGCCCCTCCAAAACTTCATTCTCCCAGAAGTACTTCCTGCTGGTGCAAAAGGTGGCAGAAAGGTGATTTTCATGGTGTTTTTGGCCCTTTTGATCATCCAGAACTTGGTGAAATGCTTTGGCCATACTGGATCATGCATAATTTACCATGAAAAACCCAAAAATATAAAATTTTCCTCCAGCAAGTGTCCCAATCATAAGCGAGCGCGTCGACGCGCTACTCGTATGGCTGAAAAACCTGTTTTGAGGCATAAAAAATCACAATTGAAAAAATTTTCTCCAAATTTGCTCAAATTCGGAGCGAAGACCCTCCATCAAGTATCATGCTCAGCCAACAAAGCCTCGGCCAAAATCCGGAGTGGATCATGTGTTTCACGACGTTTCAGTATCCTCCTGGTGCATGCAGTGTCAGTAGTGAAAACACTGTCTCTGTTGTGATGTGCCGGTCTCTGTCATGGTGTCACAATGTGTATGAAAAGTATGCTGATATGGTTATGATGAAAACAAGAGTTTGGTGTATGCTCCAATGTCAGATGTGTCACATATATGTCAAGGTGCTATAGGAAATATCACAATGGGAAAAGGACTGTCACAAGGAGTTTGAATGGAAAATAGCCACTCTTTGACTACATGGGGATTTGACACATGAATAGGAATGAGTGTAGTCTAGGTCAATAGAAATAGCCCTTGCAACGTTTGAAAATGTCAATGGAGGATGTGGACAAGTGAAAATGGGACTATGTCATAACATGAATGATGAATAGTGTGAAAATGACAATGGAAATAACAATGAGAGCAGTGATGTAATGGCAAAGAGAGAGCGTGAGGCTGAGGTAAATGATGAGCAGAGACACCACTGACAGTAGATGCATGAGCATATATATCAACCAAACTAGTTTGCAAACCCCCACACAATCACTCATATTTGTTTCAAAACCCCAAGAAGTGAATTTGGAAATAAACATAGGGTTTACATTTCTCCACATTAAACAATTGTTTCTCGACTTTCAAAATACCATAATCATGTCCAAAATTCACTGAGAAAACATAAAGAACCTACTTGCAAGCAGTTGGAGGCAATTTGGCATGAATCTGGACGAAGGAGCAAAATTTTTTGGCTCTGAGATTATATGAGTAGCGCGTCACCCAACGAGTAGCGCCAGTGTAATTTTACACTGAAAAATTTCGCTATACGCGTAGCGCGTCACCCAACGAGTAGCGCGTCGAACCAACACACAATTTGGCTTCAAAACTCATTTTTTTCACTTCCTTGATGTGTCTTGGCCTTGGCTGATGTTCAAACATGGAAAAACCAAGCAAATTTGATGTTGGAGAGAAATGGAATTTTTTTTTTGTGTTCTGGCCCAATGAGAAGATTTTTATAAAGGAAAGGCCACATAGCACATTTGGCAGAGGCTCTTTGAGGCCTTCCGTGTCCAAATTGAGCTCATGATAGCCTTCGTTGAGAAAGCTCTGGAGTATAATTTCCAACCCAAGTAGAATTTGTCAATTTTTAGTTTATTTACCCTATCCAAAATCAAATATCCCAACACTACTTCCTGCAGGTGCATCAATTCTCCTGAGGCAACGATATTCTTGACATTTCCCCAAAACCATTATACCTGTGTAAAAATTGAAGGAGATTTTTCTTTCTTGGAAATATTTGTACAAAAACCTCTCTCATGTTTCGAAAATTCATCTTTTATTGCTCTGAAACATCATTTGAGTGAAACCTATCCCGATGTGTGAAACAAGGGATTTGCTCGAAATGAAGCGAAATGAAGGGGATAAGGGGCTTCTAAATTCTTGGGGAAATTTTTGGAAGTAGGGAGGGATGTTAGGAAGCAGGGGAAAGTGGAATCTCAGAGATTGAATGAGGGGAAGAGGTCCAAAAGGGCAAAACACAAGCCTAGCCTAGAAAATTGCCAAGTTGTGGCAAGAAACTAGGGTTTGTGCAAAAATGAGGAATTTGGGGGATCTCAGTGATAGGAAGTGTTTAATAAGGTACATTAATGATAGGGGAAGGTGTATGAACATCAGGATACAAGCTTTTCTAATGATTTGACCATCCAAGAGAAATTACCTCCAAAACCCTAGGAGAGGGAAATGGACCTTACCTAGGCACAACTGAAGCATGAACAAGCTGTAAAATGACCCAATGGAACTTGACATGATGATGAAAACCCTCTGAATGATGGTACACTCGGCTGAATGGTGACATGGACCGACATTTGGACAACTTTGAAAAGAGTGAAAACAAACCCTAGACCTAATGCCTAGTGACAAAATTTTGCTTGAAGACTCATTGAAATGACAAAATTTGACCTTGAAACTTTAAAATCACTTTGCAAGAGCATGTTTGATCACTGAAGGAAAGCTGCAAAGGCTGACACTAACATTGGCTCCAATGGGGATGGTAGCTCCTTGGAGGTGCCAAGAACGACAGATCTTTGGGAGAGCAGACCAGTGCCTTTGTCCATTGGGCAATGGAGTCAAAAACTAAAACTGAAATGCATGACGAAAAATTGATGACTTAATGACACAAACTGACTCTCACTTAACCGAAAACTGACTCGATACTTAAACACAACTGACAAGCTGGAAAAGATGCTCAAAGTAGAGCTTATTCATCAAACCTACTCTAATTGTACTTTTCACCACCCGATCAAGTGAAATGGAACAGCCAATGCAACCATGTAAGCATGCTGGCTGCTATCTTAATTCTCCGCAAGTGCTTGCTTATGAACAACGAGAAATAACTACTGAAAGGAAACTCCCATGGAAACTTTGAACCAAGTGGACTGCTGATAAAATTGCAAAGCATGAATTGACTGGATGACTGCAAGAATACTGCGAAAGGATCTTCATAAACATAGCTATTCATTTCCATTAACACCTCACTGCTCTGGTCCAAGTAATCTTCATAGCTGGATATCAAGACTTTCCTCACATCTGTGCTGTGTTTCTTTGGTGATTGCAGCAAGCTGCCAAAAGGATCCTGAATTTCGTGAATAACCAAACACTGTTGCTGATTACAAACAGAACAAAAGTCTCCTTCATCAATCTCCTCATATGAAAAATATGTTGAACAATACAATGAAATTGACTTTTGAACAAGATTATTATCAACATTCTTTTCGGGCACATGGTTAGCTAATGAAGGAAAAATTTTACAGCAAACATCATCCAACACACGAGCAATAGGATCATCAAAAACTTGAGAAGACTGCTGCACTGTATCCCTTGAAACTGTATGACCTCCTTCTAGCTGTTCATCTTTTCCTTGAGAGATTTTACGAAGATTCTGCCTTATAAACTGAAATGCTTCGAAACAAAAGGGTATAGAATTTTCCTGCATCATCAAATCATGTATTTCATCTTCCACACCTTCATCTATAATCGGACCTTCAATTTCATTTGGTGGCTGTAAATATGATTCTACAGGCTACTCAAGAATTTCGTTATCTGTCTCATCCTCAACATTAATACTTAGAGATTGCTGATTTCTTATAGGCTGCTCATTTGAAGATTTACTATGCAATTTACCCTTCAAAAACTGAAATGATTCAAAACAAAATGGTACGGAGTCACCTTGTATCATTTGATCACATGTACCAGCTTCCATGTCCTCATCTGCAACTTGACAATCAATGGCTTTCGAGGGCTGAAAATCTGAATATGAGAAGTTTTGAACAAGGCTTTCATTGCCCTCAAGATGGTCCAAATCAAGACTTTTTGGCAGTTGATTTCTGATTGCATGGAAATTGTCTCTGATGAACTGAAACGAATCAAAACAAAAAGGCAAAGATCCTTCACTTACTTCAAAATTTGTTGCACTTTCCTCATCATTGTCATAGCTGATATGCATCGGTTGATCACTGTACTCGAGCTGCTGAAAGTGAACTTCCTCCTCGCACAAACTAGCTGCTGATTCGTCTGCAAGATTAGCTTCTATTTGGAGAACATAATCATCATCATACTGATCAAACTGAGGAAAATCATCAGTATACAACACATCATCAAGCATATATGTCATATCAACAGCTCTCTCTTGTTCAAGATGATCTATAAAGCAATCACTATGACAACTGGGATAAGAAACAAAATGTTTTGGATCAGCAACAGGTTCTTCCTCAATCAGCGAGCCATGGGCTTCAACATTATACTCATTCTTTGTGGTTTTCTTTTGTATCATCTCTTCTACTGCACCTACCAACATGTCAAGCTTTACCTCTAGAGATGTCGATTTCTCCGGATCCATGTTTTTCATCTCTTCTTCCTTCAACCTTGCCCTCAAGATCTGCAAATGAGCCTCTACATTCACTGCCTTGTTCTGCATTTCGTGAAGTGTTGCAATATTCCTTTCTCTCAGCTGAAACTCCATTTCCAGATCAAAGGCACCCGGGTAGTGCAAGAGAGCAGATCTAGGAGGAGGTCTTATATCAGCTGGTATCGAAAAATATACTTGGTTAAATCTGCCAGAAAACTGTTGTACTGTCTCCCCTGACTGTCTCTTCAACTGGGCATACTCGTCTAAAATCAAGAAAGGGTTCTGTCCAATCATCAACCTGTCAAGGAAAACTTTGACAAACTGCTGGAAATCTGAGATGCTCACATCAGGCAGGGCTTTGAACCAACTCTTCACTTGGCCTTGCAAAGAAAGAGCAAAAATCCTAATACTAACATCCTCTTCATCAACTTCGAAAAAATCCAGAAAAGTCTCAACATTCTGCACATGTTGCTCAGTGTTGACATTGTTACATTCACCGTCAAATCTTGGTAGATATAGGTCATAATTTTTAGGGAAAGCATGAAGAACAGAAGGTAAAACATAGATTTATGCCAGGTACGGAATTCTCATAATGTGAGTGATGCAGGCTGGATGTTTTTTCTTTGAGCTCCTTCACTCTGAAGAGAGTCATCATAATATGTGGGAAAAGTAAGAGACAGGATGAAAAGAGAAATATTGACATTTACACTTTTTGAATGGGTCGAGTGAAGATTTTGATCACCTTTCTCATACAACAAATTCTGAAAAACCTTGAGGATAGCTTCAAGGACAGCAAAGAAATAGTTTACAAGAAAGCAAACTAGATCTTGAATACCATTCCACTTTAGATAACTGAACTTTGTGTAAGATCCTTCCATTTTCTCAGAGAAAGAGTCAGTCCTCCAGTGGAGTCTCTACTTTGAATTGGAGTCACCAGGTGAATGATTTCAGCTTTGCGGTGTCTGACTGCTGTCCACCATCAACAATCAGATCTGAACTTGATACACGTACTGGGGCAAGACAATCTACAAGTCGAGTGTCACATTCACAAGCTAGACCGGAGATGGACTGAAGCAACGTTTATCTACTATGCACTCGCAGAGCAAGAGCAGTTCGAAGGCTACCTGGCGTGACTTCAGACTCCATCTGTAGCTTATAAAACAAATGACATCAACAAGAAAACCAATTCTTCCCCAGTATGGTCGCCACTATGTTAGCGCTCAAATCTACCTTAGGCTGAAATAAGGTAAAACTCAAGGCTACATCAAACCACGCTCAGCCTCGTAGCTAGCCCTACAAGGACAGGAGAGGGCTTTCTCCAGGTCTATCTCGCCAAAAGGTCTTCAGAGGGGCTGAGATGACTTATAACGAATACTGATTTTAGGCTAGTAAAGAGATAGGAAAGTTTGATTTTGATTTTTGGGTTTTTGTTGGAGAAATGGGAAAAAACAATTTTGGGTTCGGGGATAAGGCCAGATTTTTGCAGAATTCGAGTTGGGGCGAGGTAGGCAATAGTATTGATGCTTTTGATCAAGTGTATGGATGGATCAGAACGAAAAGGAGCTGAAGAGGGCAAGGGAGAACATGGATCCTCTCCAAACAGGTGAAAACATGTAAAACTAAAAAAATTTAAAGGCAGAGCACTGGAAACAATGGATTCAACCTCATTTACTCATTCATTTAGTTTCAGAAGCATAAGAAGGGAATGACATACATTAAACATTAAAGAACTTACAATAAACTGAGATAAAACACCATCAAGAACTGAAAGCCACAAGAATCCCAACAGGTCCTGCAAAACATCTGATCTTTCCTTAGCCAAAATATGAAAAATATGTACAATAGTGTGCCAAAATCTTCCCAAGAGTCCAACCTCTCCAACCTATGAAAATGATTGAGAAATTACATCATATAGACCATCCTAACCCCTTCCCATGCCTCTAAGGGTCGAATTCCTCCTTCTAGGAGCAGTTCCAACTAATTCTAAACAAGGAGCTAGAATATAGGCAGCCAAACAACTTGGCTCTAAAAGGAAGGAAACTAATTCTTTCACTTGATTTTTACTTTTTTAGGAGTGAATCATCTAGAATAGGTAAAAATGAGTCCAAGTTACATGCCAACCATATTATTACATCAATATAACTCAAAAATTACATCCACAAGAAAAACTGGTCCAACTAGCTGAAATTCTGAGCTGGAAGGTGAAAAATTGACCAAAAATCCATATGAGTAGCGCGCCTGAGCTATATGAGTAGCACGCCTTTCAGCCTGATTTTGGGGCACTTCTCGGCATCAAAATCAAGATCATGATATCTTTTTGGAAAGCCCTAGATGTCTGCTATCTAGCCCAAGTGGAATTTCCCAATTGGGAGCTCATTTGCCCCTCCAAAACTTCATTCTCCCACAAGTACTTCCTGCTGCTCAAAAAGGTGGCAGAACGGTGATTTTCATGGTGTTTTGGCCCCTTTGATCATCCAGAATTTGGTGAAATGCTTTGGTCTTACTGGAGCATGCATAAATTTTCATGAAAAATCCAAAAATATAAAGTTTTCCTCCAGCAAGTGTCCCAATCATAAGAGAGTGCGTCGACGTGCTACTCGTATGGCTGAAAAACCTGTTTTGAGACCAAAATTTTCAAAATGACAAAAAATTCTCCAAATTCCTTGAAATCTGGACTGAGTGTCCTCTATCATATGCAATGTTAGGCCAAGGAAGCATTCGCCAAGATTCGGAGTGGATCATGTGTTTCACGACGTTTCAGTATCCTCCTGGTACATGCAGTTTCAGTAGTGAAAACTGTCTCTGTTGTGATGTGTCGGTCTCTGTCATGGTGTCACAATGTGTATGAAAAGTATGCTGATATGGTTATGATGAAAACAAGAGTTTTGTGTATGCTCCAATGTCAGATGTGTCACATATATGTCAAGGTGCTATAGAAAATATCACAATGGGAAAAGGATTGTCACAAGGAGTTTGAATGGAAAATAGCCACTCCTTGACTACATGGGGATTTGACAAGTGAATAGGAATGAGTGTAGTGTAGTGTAGGTCAATAGAAATAGCCCTTGCAGTGTTTGACAATGTCAATGGAGGATGTGGACAAGTGAAAATGGGACTATGTCATAACATGAATGATGAATAGTGTGAAAATGACAATGGCAATAATAATGAGAGCAGTGATGTAATGGCAAAGAGAGAGCGTGAGGCTGAGGTAAATGATGAGCATAGACACCACTGAAAGTAGATGCATGAGAATATATATCAACCACACTAGTTTGCAAACCCCCACACAATCACTCATATTTGTTTCAAAACCCCAAGAAGTGAATTTGGAAATAAACATAGGGTTTACATTTCTCCACATTAAACATTTGTTTCTCCACTTTCAAAACACCGTAATGATGTCCAAAATTCACTGAGCAAACGTAAAGAACCTACTTGCAAGAAGTTGGAGGCAATTTGGCATGAATCTGGACGAAGGAGCGAAATTTTTTTGGCTCTGAGATTATACGCGTAGCGCGTCACCCAACGAATAGCGCCAGTGTAATTTTACACTGAAAAATTTCGCTATACGCGTAGCGCGTCACCCAATGAGTAGCGCGTCGATCCAACACACAATTTGGCTTCAAAACTCATTTTTTTCACTTCCTTGATGTGTCTTGGCTTTTTATGATGTTCAAACATGGAAAAACCAAGCAAAATTTGATGTTGGAGAGAAATGGCAAATTTTTTTGTGTTCTTGCCCAATGAGTAGCGCGCACTTTTATATGCGTAGCGCGCTACATAGTGAATTTTGTAGAAGGCGTTTGGAGGCCTTCCTGGTGTCCAAATTGAGCGCATGATAGCTCGTTGGAAAGATGTTGGAGTAGACGTTCCAACCCAAGTAGAATTTTCCAATTTAGAGTTCATTTACCCTATCAAAAGTCAAATCTACCAACACTACTTTCTGCAGGTGCATCAATTCTCCTGAGGCAACGGTATTCTTGACATTTCTCCAAAACCATTATACCTGTGTAAAAAGTGAAGGATTTATTTCTTCCTTAGCATGTTGTGTACAAACACCTCTCTTATTTTTCCAAAATTCATCTTTTATTGCTCAGAAACATGATTTGAGTGAAACCTATCCCGATGTGTGAAACAAGGGATTTTGTCGAAATGAAGCGAAATGAAGGGGATAAGGGGCTTCTAAATTCTTGGGAAAATTTTTGGGAGTAGGGAGGGATGTTAGGAAGCAGGGGAAAGTGGAATCGCAGAGATTGAGTGAGGGGAAGGGGTCCAAAAGGGAAAAACACAGGCCTAGCCTAGAAAATTGCCAAGTTGTGGCAAGAAACTAGGGTTTGTGCAAAAATGAGGAATTTGGGGAATCTTAGTGATGGGAAGTGTTTAATAAGGTACAATAATGATAGGGGAAGGTGTATGAACATCAGGATAAAAATTTTTCTAATGATTTGACCATCCAAGAGAAATTACCTCCAAAACCCTAGGAGAGGGAAATGGACCTTTCCTAGGCACAACTGAAGCATGAAAAAGCTATAAAATGACCCAATGGAACTTGACATGATGATGAAAACCCTCTGAATGATGGCACACTCAGATGAATGGTGACATGGACCGACATTTGGACAACTTTGAAAAGAGAAAAAAAACCCTAGACCTAATGCCTAGTGACCAAATTTTGTTTGAAGACTCATTGGAATGACAAAATTTGACCTTGACACCTTAAAATCACTTTGTAAGAGCATGTTTGATCACTGAAGGAAAGCTGCAAAGGCTGACTCTAACATTGGCTCCAATGGGGATGGTAGCTCCTTGGAGGTGCCAAGAACGACAGAACTTTGGGAGAGCAGACCGTGCCTTCATCCATTGTGCAATGGAATCAAAACCTAAAACTGAAATGCATGACTGAAAACTGATGACTTGACGACACAAATTGACTCTCACTCAACTAAAAACTGACTCGATACTTAAACACAACTGAAAAACTGGAAAAGATGCTCAAAGTAGAGCTTATTCAATACAACCTACTCTAATTGTTCTTTTCATCACCTAATCAAGTGAAATGAAATAGCCAATGCAACCATGTAAGCATGCTGGCTGCTATCTTAATTCTCCGCAAGTGCTTGCTTATGAACAACAAGAAATAACTACTGAAAGGCAACTCACATGGAAACTTTGAACCAAGTGGACTGCTGATAAACTTGCAAAGCATGAATTGACTGTATGACTGCAAGAATACTGCGAAAGGATCTTCATACACATACCTACTGATTTCCATTAACACATCACTACTCTGATCCAGATAATCTCCATACCTTAATCTCAAAATTTTTCTCACCTCTATGCTGTCTTTCTTTGGTGATTGCAGCCAACTGTCAAAAGGATCCTGAAATTCGTGAATAACCAAACTCTGTTGCTGATTACAAACAGAACAAAATTATCCTTCATCAACCTCCTCATATGACTGCAAACCTTGATGAGGGCTTTGTAATGGAAAATCTGTGAAACAAGAGAATGAAGGCGACTTTTGAATAAGATTATCATCAACATTCTTTTCCGGCACATGGTTAGCTAATGGAGCAGAATTTTTATAGCAAACATCATCCAACACATAAGCAATAGGATCATAAAAAACTTGAGAAGACTGCTGCATTGTATCCCTTGAAACTGTATGACATCCTACTGGCTGTTCCTCTTTTTCTTGAGATATATTACGAAAATTCTGCCTTATAAACTGAAATGCTTCGAAACAAAAGGGTATAGAATTTTCCTGCATCATCAAATCATGTATTTCATCTTCCACACCTTCATCTGTAATATGACCTTCAATTTCATTTGGTGGCTGCAAATCTGATGCTACAGGCTGCTCAAGAATTTCGTTATCTGTCTCATCCTCAACATTAACACTGAGAAATTGTTGATTTCTTACAGGCTGCTCATTTGAAGATTTACTATGCAATTTTTCTCTCAAAAACTGAAATGATTCAAAACAGAATGGTACGGAGTCACCTTGTATCATTTGATCAAATGTGCCAGCTTCCATGTCCTCATCTGCAACTTGAAAATCAATGGCTTTCGAGGGCTGAAAATCTGAATATGAGAAGTCTTGAACAAGGTTTTCATTGCGCTCAAGATGGTCCAGATCAAGACTTGTTGACATTTGATTTCTGATTGCATGGTAGTTGTCTCTGATGAATTGAAATGAATCAAAACAAAAAGGCAAAGATCCTTCACTTACTTCAAAATTTGCTGCACTTTCCTCATCATTGTCAAAGCTGATATGCTTCGGTTGATCACTGTACTCGAGCTGCTGAAAGTGAACTTCCTCCTCGCACAAACTAGCTGCTGATTCGTCTGCAAGATTAGCTTCTGTTTGGAGAACATAATCATCATCATACTGATCAAACTGAGGCAAATCATCAGTATACAACACGTCATCAAGCATACATGTCATATCAACAACTCTCTCTTCTTCAAAATGATCTATAAAGCAATCACTATGACAACCAGAATAAGAAACAAAATGTTTTGGGTCAGCCACTTGTTCATCCTCAATTAGCGAGCCATGGGCTTCAACATTACACTCCTTCTTTGTGGTTTTCTTCTGTATCATCTCTTCTACTGCACCTACCAACATGTCAAGCTTTACATCTAGAGATGTCGATTTCTCTGGATCCATGTTTTTCATCTCTTCTTCCTTCAACCTTGCCCTCCGGATCAACAAATGAGCCTCTACATTCACTGCCTTGTTCTGCATTTCGTGAAGTGTTGCAATATTCTTTTCTCTCAGCTGAAACTCCATTTCCGGATGAAAGGCACCCGGGTAGTGCAAGAGAGCAGATCTAGAAGAAGGTCTTATATCAACTGGCATCGAATAATAAACTTGGTTAAATCTGGCAAAAAATTGTTGTACTATCTCCCCTGACAGTCTTTTCAGCTGGTTATACTCTTCTATAATAAGGAAAGGATTCTTTCCAATCATCCACCTGTCAAGGAAAACTTTAACAAACTTCTGGAAATCTGAAATGCTCGCATCAGGCAGGGCTTTGAACCAACTCTTCACTTTGTCTTGCAAAGAAAGAGCAAAAAGCCTAATACTAACATCTTCATCATCAACTTCAAAAAGATCTAGAAAAGTCTCAACATTCTGCACATGTTGCTCAGCGTTGACATTGTTACATTCACCGTCAAATCTTGGTAGATATAGGTCATAATTTTTAGGGAAAGCATGGAGAACAGAAGGTAAAACAAGAGGTTTATACCTATCTGGGACTACAAATGGTGTAGGAGTATATACAAGAGCTACGGGATCAGCTTGATTTTCTGGCTCATCACTCTGAAGAGAGTCATCATAAGATGTGGGAAAAGTAAGGAGGCCAGGATCAAAGGGAAACTCAGTATTTACACTTTTTGAATGGGTCGAGTGAAGATTTTGATCACCTTTCTCATACAACAAATTCTGAAAAACTTTTAGGACAGCTTCAAGAACAGCAAAGAAATAGTTTACAAGAAAGCAGATTAGATCCTGAATACCATTCCACTTTAGATACTTGAACTTTGTGTAAGATCATTCCATTTTCTCAGAGAAAGATTCATTCCTCCAGACTTTGAATTGGAGTCACCAGGTGAATGATTTCAGCCTTCTTATGTCTGATCGTTGTCCACCATCAACCATCAGATCCGAACTCGATACATGTACTGGGGCAATTTATAAGTTAAGTGTTACGATTACAAGCTAGACCGGAGATCGACTGAAGCAGCGTTTATCTACTATGCACTCGCAGAGCAAGAGAAGTTCGAAAGATACCTGGCGTGACTTCAGGCTCCGTCTGTAGCTATAAATCAATCAACACTAACTAGAAAACCAATTTCTTCCCCAGTATGGTCGCCACTATGTTAGCGCTCAAATCTACCTTAGGCTGAAATAAGGTAAAACTCAAGGCTACATCAAACCACGCTCAGCCTCGTAGCTAGCCCTACGAGGACAGGAGAGGGCTCTCTCCGGGTCAATCTCGGCAAAATGTCTTCAAAGGGGCTGAGATGACTTATAATGAATACTGATTTTAGGCTAGTAAAGAGATAGGAAAGTTTGATTTTGATTTTTTGGGTTTTTGTTGAAAAAATGGGAAAAACAATTTTGGGTCCGGGGATAAGGTCAGATCTTTGCAGAATTCGAGTTGGGGCAAGGTAGGTAGTAGTCTTGATGCTATTGATCAGGTGTATGGATGGATCAGAATGACAAGGAGCTGAAGAGGGCAAGGGAGAACATGGATCCTCTCCAAACAGGCGAAAACATGTAAAACTAAACAAATTTAAAGGCAGAGCACTGGAAACAATGGATTCAACCTCATTTACTCATTCATTTAGTTTCAGAAGCATAAGAAGGGAATGGCATACATTAAACATGAAAGAACTTACAATAAACTGAGAGAAAACACCATCAAGAACTGAAAGCCATAAGAATCCCAACAGGTGCTGCAAAACCTCTGATCTTTCCTTAGCCAAAATATGAAAAATATGTACAATAGTGTGCCAAAATCTTCCCAAGAGTCCAACCTCTCCAACCTCTGAAAATGATTGAGAAATTACATCATATAGACCATCCTAACCCCTTACCATGCCTCTAGGGGTCGAATTCCTCTTTCTAGGAGCAGTTCCAACTAATTCTAAAGAAGGAGCTAGAATATAAGCAGCCAAACAACTTGCCTCTAAAAGGAAGGAAACTGATTCTTTCACTTGAGTTTTACTTTTTTAGGAGTGAATCATCTAGAATAGGTAAAAATGAGTCCAAGTTACATGCCAACCATAATATTACATCAAGATAACTCAAAAATTACATCCGCAAGCAAAACTGGTCCAACTGGCCGAAATTCTGAGCTGGAAGGTGAAAAATTGACCAAAAATCCATATGAGTAGCGCGCCTGAGCTATATGAGTAGCGCACCTTTCAGCCTGATTTTGGGGCACTTCTCGGCATCAAAATCAAGCTCATGATAGCTTGTTGGAGAGCCCTGGATGTCTGCTATCCAGCCCAAGTGGAATTTCCCAATTTGGAGCTCATTTTCCCCTCCAAAACTTCATTCTCCCACAAGTACTTCCTGCTGCTCAAAAAGGTGGCAAAATGGTGATTTTCATGGTGTTTTGGCCCCTTTGATCATCCAGAATTTGGTGAAATGCTTTGGTCTTACTGGAGCATGCATAAATTTCCATGAAAAATCCAAAAATATAAAGTTTTCCTCCAACAAGTGTCCCAATCATAAGCAAGCGCGTCGACGCGCTGCTCGTATGGCTGAAAAACCTGTTTTGAGACCAAAATTTTCAAAATGACAAAAAATTCTCCAAATTCCTTGAAATTTGGACTGAGTTTCCTCTGTCATATGCAATTTTGGGCCAGGGAAGCATTCGCCAAGATTCGGAGTGGATCATGTGTTTCACGACGTTTCAGTATCCTCTTTGTACATGCAGTTTCAGTAGTGAAAACACTGTCTCTGTTGTGATGTGTCGGTCTCTGTCATGGTGTCACAATGTGTATGAAAACTATGCTGATATGGTTATGATGAAAACAAGAGTTTGGTGTATGCTCCAATGTCAGATGTGTCACATATATGTCAAGGTGCTATAGGAAATATCACAATGGGAAAAGGACTGTCACAAGGAGTTTGAATGGAAAATAGCCACTCCTTGACTACATGGGGATTTGACAAGTGAATAGGAATGAGTGTAGTGTAGTGTAGGTAAATAGAAATAGCCCTTGCAGTGTTTTCCAATGTCAATGGAGGATGTGGACAAGTGAAAATGGGACTATGTCATAACATGAATGATGAATAGTGTGAAAATGACAATGGCAATAACAATGAGAGCAGTGATGTAATAGCAAAGAGAGAGCATGAGGCTAAGGTAAATGATGAGCAGGGACACCACTGACAGTAGATGCATGAGCACATATATCAACCACACTAGTTTGAAAACCCCCACACAATCACTCATATTTGTTTCAAAACCCCAAGAAGTGAATTTGGAAATAAACATAGGGTTTACAGTTCTCCACATTAAACATTTGTTTCTCCACTTTCAAAACACCATAATCATGTCCAAAATTCACTGAGCAAACGTAAAGAACCTACTTG
>JAXQQM020062815.1:0-54385 GCA_034641835.2 Pinus albicaulis | reverse complement strand
ATTTTTTATATATCTACTTTTTCACAGAGAAAAAGTTCGTAACCTTTCAATTATTGATCAGCTACATGTTACATAATGCTGTAGTATAAAACTACTGATCAGTCCTAAATCAAAAACAGTCAGCCACACAATCTAAAACTGTAGGCATACAGTCCCAAAACATGATTCATCAGTAATGAAACAAGTCATATAGCAAGTTCGGTGCATAACTTACTAACTCCTGTAGGAAAAAAGTAAATATGAAATAAATACATTCCGAATATATGTAAAGGGGTGTAGTAAAAAAAATCCCCCAGAATAGCAGTACTGCTACATGACCAAAATAGGAGGAGCCTCCTCGATAAAAGGTCGGTGATAGTATCTGTAGATCTGTCCAGCATTATGTTCAGTGATGTGCCAGGTACCCCAAGTCAGCTCCGAAGCTTCTTTGGACAGTTGATCAGCAACTTCGTTCCGAGACCACGAGTCACCGAATGATCAGATCATGTTGGGGAGTCATCGTCGAGACCAGTGGCCGGGATCTGGGTTGCGTGGTAGTCCAAGTGGGCAAAGTCACAGAGCTCGACCCGCCATCTCCAGGAAGCTCAGATGCCCGCGGCTGCAAGCCCGCACTGTCCGGCAAGGTGCTGGGGTTTGGCTCAGTTTGTATGCCAATGGAGCATGTTTTCTTAGCGTGCATCCTGCCAGCCCCCTTCCTTGGACATGATTTGTATAGATGACCAACCTCCTGGCATTTCCTGCAGCGGAAGGGCACGCCCTCATAGTCTAGAGGTTGCTGCCACTCCAACCCATCAAACATCATGATAAAGTTCTCATATAAGTCATCCCTGGTGTCGAGAAAAATCAGGATCCGAGCCACTGCTCTATTGCCCGTGGCTAGGTAGGATCGATCATGGTCCATGTACCGACCGAAGTGGCCCCCTATGTTCCGAAGCGCAGTCTCATTCCAGAAGTGCAGAGGCAGTCCAGGCAACCTCATCCAGATGGGGCCTGCACCTGCATTCTCTTTTTTTGGATCAAAAAGGGGCACCCATCGTTTAAGATGGACTAGATGCAATTCCAGGTGCCAGAATTGCTTGAGGACCCAATCAGAATGTTCAGGACGGGCGAAGGTGAGAGAGAACCAACCTTTGGTCATGGCCTCGACCACCGGGAGGGAGTCAAGGGAATCACTCCAGATCTCTCTTGTCCACCGTTGGAGTCTCGATGATGTGTATTTCCGGCCACGGATCTTCCCAACCAGGGTCTTGGCAGCAACGATGCTCCAATCTTCCATACCACTCTCACTTCCAAAATTTGTGGGGTAGTTTAACCTGCTCTTAGTGACCTTATGCGGATTACTGCTCTTACAAACCCCCAGTTCCGGCTCAACAGAGTTGGCAGATGCAAGCGGAGTAAAAATCTTCTCCCGGTCGATTAGGTCCTCTAGAATGTTGGTGAAGACCCCAGAGGCCGGCTCTGTTGTAATGGGGTTCGAACCGACATGTGCTGCATCATTATTATCAGAAGGGTATTTCGGGAAAACCCCAGATGTGTGAAGGCAATCATTGTGCCGATGCACCAAGAAACGAGCTGTGTCACCGATCTCTGGAAAGTCCGCCTCCGAGAATAGTGCGGAGCTTCCTATGGCTGCACTTGCCAAGGTGTCTTGTGTGAAAGCCCAGAGACCAATCTCCTCATTCGAGGGCGAGCCAAATGTCAAGTGTTCAAGGTCCCCCATGGGTGAGGTGCACCCCTCCATGGTGGATTGTGTGGGCTGAGCAGGCAAATCCGCGCCAGGTAATGGATCCAAGTCTGACATCGCATCCACCTCATCAGGTGTTGCTAATCCCCAAATGTCGACCCCTTCCAGGGGATCCTCCGAATAGTCCACCTCGTCCTCGTAGGAGCACATAGTGAATGGATAGCCCTTCAAGCCACGTAATGACCGCTGGAGAAGATAGATGCCTTCAGAAAAATACAAGGGTGAAATGATATGTAAGTTCCTGACAAACTATGGCTTCGAAGCCAGAGGTCAGAGCAGGTGCTGGTAATGCCGGTCTCGTTGATGGGTCTAGCAGGGACAGAAAAGATTTGCTGTGCAGGAGCATCCCCACACCAAGTATGAAACCCCGGGATCAGCTGCCAAGAGATGTAGAAAACCCCAGGCAATACGCCGCTACGCGTCCCAAGCAAAACAAATGGCAGCCCACACAGAAATAAATAGCAGACCCCGGAAATGGACTGTGGGGGCCCAGGATCTGCTTCCAAGAGTATTTGTAAACCCCGGACAAATGCAGCTACGCGTCCCAAGCGATAATAATAGGTGACCGCCCACAAAAACTATAACAGACCCCGGAAATGGACAGTGGGGGCCCAGGCAGTCAAAGTCGAGCAGTAAACAACAGATTTTAAATACCAGAAGGGAGAAAAAATACCCGGTGAGCAGCTTTATACAGGGCCGGAAAGATTCATTCACCTCCTAAGCAATGGTAGACAAACGTATAGCTGTTAGCGGTGCCGATGAGCCCAGAGTTCCATGGTAACCTAGGGTTTCGGCCTCCGCCATCCAAGCTCGCTTCCCAAGTCCAACAAATTCAAGAATACAAAGTATCTTACAAAATCGCTATATCTATTATTATATATATTTTTAAAAAATAATTTAGCTAGTATAAAATAATGTTATTCATTTATAATTTTTTGGATGTGGGTGATATGATGCGAACGTGTGAAGCCAGTTCCTCCCATGTAAAAGCTGACAAAGTCCTACATTGCCAGCTCTAATCTGATGCGGAAACTCCTCTTAACAATCATTTACATGAACACCCTGATGCACCTGATCTTCTGCCATAACCTAAATCACATGCAACCCCATGAGAATTGTCCCAACTCGCATTTACGCACGTGTCACAATATCGTACAACATCTGCGCTTGTCCCATGGGTCTTCAAAAGGTGAGGTATTTCCCCCTTGTGTCATCCTCATGTGGCTCTAGTTGGCCTCTAGAGCCTTCTTTTCCACCCTTTCCATTCTGCTGCTGCGTGCCCTTCCTCCTACGCGCCACCATACTGGTGCTAGCCTACGGAGAACCCATCCTGCTGTCTCCCTCCAGGTCGCACACTCCCCGTGGTGCTCCCCCTGGATGCGCATCCCCCTCTACAATTCCCTGCCTCTATAGCTTCACCCTGCTGCGCGCTTTCAGAGCTAGGCTCCCTCGTTGCATGCCCCCCTTCTGTGAGCCCCCCTGCTGCATGGTTCTCATTCACGCACCCCCCTTCTCTGCTTTTCTATTGAGCACTCCCCTGTTGAGTAAGTCATCGCACTTGGACTGACCTCCCCCACTCTGTCGATTCACCCCCCCATGGCTCCGCATCAGCGCCAAAATACCATTAGCGGTAGCCAAAGAGGCGCGTTCTCGGGTCGATATTAGCGTGGTCAAGACAATCGTTTGGAATCCATTGAGGGCTCCTCTTTTGGCAGCCATGACAGGCAGGCACCAGAGTGCTCTAAGTACACCCAGGAGGAGATCGCCTAGCTCAGGAGAATCAGAGTGGCAGTAGGGGCCCTAGGAAGTCCACCATTACACACCCTGAGCAACCTACTCCAGGAAAATCTGAGCCTCTCCCAATTTAGGAGGCCTCGGGGGAGGACACCGATGTGTGGATGGATTTAGATGGAGTTTGGACATGTGTTCCCAATGATGATTACTTTTTCGCTCCCATACTCAGCGCAGCTGCAACAAAGTCCCCACACGTGCCTTTCGCTGAGGAAGAGGCCATTGCGTAGGAATACAGATTCCACATCGAGGAGGAGGACCCTATTACAAAGGATGATGAAGGAACACCATGACTGCGCGGTTACTTGACTCTTTTCTATTTTCTATTATTTCAGCACATACTATTGATATTTTATCTTTGTATATGTCACGACACACCTTGTAAATTTTGACTATTTGATGCTATTAAAGGGTTTGTTTCCTCCTCGAAGGAAGCCCCAAACCTGCGCTATTTTGAAAGCATCGAAGGCTGGATTGGATAAGCACAACTCACCATCTTAGCCCGATGCCTATGTAAAGTTTTACTTTGAATTAATATAGTTTAGCCTAACTTACAAAAAAATGCTATCCATTTATAACTAAAATAGTTATTAGAAATATAATCAAATTGGTTTTTATGAATATATAATTTTTATTTATAGAAAATTTGTATAACTTAAAAGAAAAGGTGATTTTTAAAGATTGGCATGTGATTTTTTTCCTTTAAAACACAATTCATATGTCCATATTAGGTCCTTGGTTTGGTATCTAAATTATTGATTTTTTTTTCAAAGATCTTGTGCATTATTATTTTTCCATAAATTTTAATGTTGATTTTTTTTTTTTTAAAACATAATGGAGCCCTAAAATGACTAGGTTGATTATTAGGCCCTAGGGTATTAACATATTCATAATTATTATTATTCCTAAAAACCCCGTAAGTATTCATTTGGTTATAGTAAAACTAAAAATAAAAATAAAAATATAATATTATATATATATATATATATATATATATATATATATATATATATTCAGAGAGATCTCTATAAGTTTGTTCAACAATGAACTCGTAGAGGATATACAAAATCATGGTTGAAAATAAGGAAGTTGTAAAAATGGATGTGTTTTTGGATTATGTAGACGAAATTAAGAGGTTTTTCAATATGAACATAAAACTAAAGTGGCCACCTCATCCACCACATAATTGAGAAAGGTGTTCCCCTCGATTTTTCGTTCCCCACCCCTTTTTTTGAAATTAATAACGTGTTTATTAACACACATCCATTTTATTAACATACACACATCCTATAATGTGCACACATTACATAACATGCATGCATTATTTTTTCCATCTCTCATCATATTTCCCAACTCTCACTCCACATTTTCCCTAACTCTCCGTTGAGGCCTCGAAAATTGCTGCTACAACATTGGGGGATAACCACCTGGTCCGGACCTTAATACAACTCCTTTTCCGTTTATGATAGTGGCTCCGACTGGTTTAACTAGGTCCAGTTACCTTTTCCCTATTGCTATTGGTTTACGATGTATCGTTAACTACCAATAGACAGGGATATCAGATCAATTCTTCTTGCTGATCAAGCAAGAGAATGACCCTTAAGCTGATTTGGGTTCAGCCAAACCACAACTAAGATTTTGCCTCTTCGAGAAGAGGACTTAAAAGAATGTAGAAATTAATCTAAATGCAAACTTATTCTATAATGCAAGCAAAAGAAACTAATCTAAATCCTATCTCAATTAGGTAGATATAAATCTATCCCAACTAAGAGCAATATAATTAAGTAATGAGGATTAAAATATGTCTGGCTTTAAATTAATGTCAAGCTAACGAAGAAATTCAATTTAGCTCACATTTGTGAGTACCAAAACATATTCTATTGAGACCATTTGACTGAAATAATAAATCAACAACACTCCGGAAGAAATTCACAAAAATGATATTGATTATCATATCAGTCAAACTAATAATTAAACAATAACATGTGGAAGAAATTCACAACACATTACTATTTAATAAATCAGTGTTATAAGACAAATTTCTGAGTAATGGTTACTCAGAAATCAAAGTTTAATTCATAAGAGCAGAGATACTTAACAATTTGAGACAAATTATCCATATCAACAGAAATGCCAAAACATGAATAAATGAAACAACAATTTTATTAAAATAAAAATGAAACCGGTATTTGATACAGAAATGCCAAAAATACCAGTTAATTGAATCTGCTTCTCTGATCCTGGTCTCTAACAGTACTTTACATTACTTGAATTTCTTCTTTCAAGACTAGAGCTGCAGAAATGCAAACTCTGCCCATCATGCATAATAAAAGACATAAAGCATAAACCCTCAATAATGTTCAGATCTGGCGACTCCGCCCCATCTACAACTCTAAATTCCTATAACAGAAATGCTTTTAGAAGTCTGGAATTGCAGAGGAGAGCAACCTCTATTACATTTTTCAATCTGCAATTTATAATCTTTCCAAAAGTATTTTTAGAAGAGAGTTTGTTGAAGAAAAATCTGCCCAATCCAATTTTAATTGCTCAAAAATTCCAATCTTTAATTGTTGCAGTCTTCTCATTGATTGAAATCTTTTTCCTCAATATCCCTTCCATTGTTTTTTCCTACAAAAAGAAATTAAAATGAATTAAGATGTAACAATAAAATCCAAATATTATTTCTAACATTAAAACAAATCCAATCAAATTCTATTTAAATAAATAAAAAGGAAATTTGAGCTTCTTATTGATACTCATAACGATCTTAATTAACCAAGGATATATTGATGCATGAATCTGTAATTAGAAGAGGTTGGGCAAATGAAAATGAAGAAAGCAAAGCTCAGAAAAATGATTTTATTTTTAGAAATTCGGAACTTGATCTTCTGCCTGATTTTTGACCCAATAAATGATCAAATCTGTTATTGAAACCTCCTCAGAAATGTTCTCCTTGATTTTCTCTTTCCAATGAGCCGTCCTGGGCCTCATTTGGCCAAGTAAAACTCACTCTATGGGCCTCTGAAGTTGGTGAGTCAATTCTGGCACAATTCTGGAATTTTCTGTTGCTGGGCTAAAAATCAGAATTTAAATTTAAAAAATTAATCCTAAATTAGAATTCTAATTAACTAATAATTAATTTTAATTTAATTATTAATTATGAACTAAACTAATTAATTAATAAACTATTTATTAATTAATATCTAACTAACTAAAATATTAATTATTTATAAACTAATTAATATAAATAATATTTAAATTTAAATTTAATTAAATTAATTAAATATTATATATTAATTATATTAAATACTAAATAAATAAATAAAAAATATATTAAACTTAACCTACCACTCCATTAACTCTACTCATACGTATCATTGAAAAAATTAAAACAAGTCTTATGCCATATGTTTGTGGAGGGATAAGGTGAGTGGAGGGTGAGGTGAGGTGAGGGTGACGTGAGGGTGAGTGAGGTGGAGGTACGGGAGGCATAAGGGAAAAACAAAAACCTTATATTAAAACTTTTTAACACCTCGCATATTGCCTTATCGCAATATCGCAGTTTGTCAAATGTGCATTATATAAAAGTTGCGATGTGTTCCGATATTGCGATATTGAGATATCGCGATATGCGATGTAAATTTTATTTTATATATATATATATATATATATATATATATATTAAGTTTTAATTTTAATTAAATTAATTATATTTTATTATAATAATTAATTTAATTAATGTTTAAAATTTAATGTTAAATATCAGTTTTTGTTTTTTTATTTTGGTTTTATTTTGATGATGTTTAGTTTAGTTATGAAATTTTCTAAACTACAGCCACTCCGAAAATAAATAAAAAGAATAAAAATAACATTTTTAACCCAGACTAGATAAATGATGGGACTTCAAAGGAGTGTCATTTTCAAACCAGTTGACCAAATGAGGCGAAACAAGCGTCAATGGGAGGCTTATAAAAAATCAATTCTAACAAAGCAATCAAAACAAGAATTCAAAGAAAATGAAAAATTAACAATCGCGTAGGATAATGAAATAAAATAAAAATCTGAAAAGGCGTTTAGTCAAAAATTTATAGAAAGGGTCCCCATTATTTGAAGTGAAAAAGTCAAAAATGGGGGGGTTGTGTTTTACCACAACAATGGTGACACACGGGAGAAGAACCAATTATCACTGTTTGATATGAATGCGATTTTCCTAAAATTCAAGTAAAAATAATTAAAGAAAAGAGAATTATGCTTGAAATGCTTGATTAGGTTCATTAGTCTGAATAAAAGCAAGAATCATTTAACTGTAATTTTTCTTAAAATTCCTCATAAATTAAAATATTTCAAAACTTTATATCAGTCCTTAATTAGTTGTAGAGATAAAGTAGGGGTCACTTTACAGCTTAGCTTTTAAAATATACTCATTTGTCACAGGTAGAGCCACTGTTGCCAGCAAACATCTATAGTCTCGACAGGGTTACCTTTTAACCACCAATGATTCAGAATCCCATCTCTTTAAAAATTATTGACCTAGAGATAAATCCATTTATATATGTTTATTTTTATTTTTTATTTTTATTATAAATCTTAAAAGCCATTGTCCTGGTTTGGTAGCCAGATAGTTGACAATGCCATTCATTGGTTATAATTGGACTGAACAAGCTGGCTCGTGATGAGACCCCTTGTCTTATAATTGTTTGCAATCATAAGCCATTACCCTGGTTTGTTTGGCAGTGTTGGTAATGTCAGCCTATTTTTCCCCTATGATCATGGTAAGCAGGCTCATGATGAGACCTCTTATCTTTTAAGTTTAAATATATCTTTGGATTATACTCTAGAAAAATAAGACTCTTCGGGACAGGGAGAATCATTGACTCCTTAAGAGTTAAGAATGACAATTTCAGAGTTAAAAGGTGCTTTGTTGTAAAGTGTCTTTACTTGGTTAAAAATAACTTTTCTTGACTGATAATAGAACTTTGAAAGATCTTAATAAAATATTGAAATCTCAAAATGATTACAATTTTGATGAAAAAGAAATTTCTCTAGATTTTATGATACTTTGTCAACTTCTCTAAATTGGTAATCTCTTCCTTAAGTATGTCTACCTTTATAATAAGAAAATCAAACTTTACTAAGAGATTTAATAAAAAGTTAATAGATGACTATTAACAATTTTTTCTCCATGTATACTGACCATAGTTAGGTAACAAGAAGGCCTTCCATATAAATCATGGCAAAGTCACCAAAATCAAAACTGAAAACCAAAAGGAAAAAGAATTCTTATGCTAAAGTGAGAAAAGAAATCAGCAAACAAAAATGAAGAAATTGAAAAGTGGAAGGAAAATCCAAGTTTTTGAAATACAAACTCTAAAAAGAATAGTTATACCATTGTCTCAACAATATGAAGAAAAAGAAAATAATCGTGTAATCAATCCTTCTTATGTCGAGATTTAGAAAATTCATACCTTGCAGGGTTGTAAGTGTTTTAGGCTTTTTAGATAGCAGTGATGATAAAATTCGGCCACAATGAAAAATTTCTGTCTGATTTCAATCTTTTTGTTTCCAAGCATCATCTTAATCATTTTCTAATAAAAAGGAATGCTTAAAGAAACAGATTAAAGGTTCAGAAACTTCCTAGCGCAGTTGTTTCAATGAGGATTATCGCTGCTTCTTGAAATTAAGCCAGGAGAAGAGTATGGACTTTGAAAATATGATCCGGCAGAGGATTGGAAGCTTTTATGAAGAGCTGCAAAACAGATTCATGTATCAGAAAAACAAAACTGAAACTAAAGTAACGAAATGGAAATTAATGAAAGTGGGTACATGAATCTTACCATTGGATAATTTCTTTTGATCTTACCTGAAAGGTATCAGTTTCTCCAAACTAGCTGACTTCTTATTTTAATTAACATTAAAAACATGAAGAAGTCAAACTTAACCAAAATCCTATAACCCAAAATCATTATTTATTTTATCTAAACTAAAACAAGCAGTAACATGTAAAAAATGGAATGCTTAATGTTCGAGGGAAAACAAATGCATCAGAAATGAGAATGAAAATTTGCAGTAATTACTGTTTCTCAAAATATTATAAGTTTCATATAAACTCCATGATTTTATAAATTGTCCAGAATCAAGACCACATCTAAGATAATAAAATTTAAATGTGAAGATAGAGAGGTCCTAAATTTCTTTTTTAATTATGGAATTATATGTTTAAAACTGAAATATATGAGAAATCGGAATGATTTGAATATGCCGCAAATTTATCATGAGCTGCTTTCTTATCATAGTGATTACCCAAGCTTGCTTTTAAAATAACACATCACCGTATTGGATGATTCGCATCACATGTTTCTTCACCATGCTTCGAGTTTAATTTGCAAGACTTCACCTTTGTTGCTATGCCATATATCGATTAAATTTTAATGGCTCAGAGGCATGCATTGGAAGCTATCACATCAGAGATTGCAAATGGAAAATTGCCGATATGAAAACATGCAATGAGAAGATGTGCAATAAGATGGAGCGATCGCATCATTTAAGAAATATTATATTGGGGATCGTGGAATATTGACATTGTGCTTCCCATATCGCACATCGCACATCACAGATTCTGAATTGTGATGTGAGCATAAATAAAAATGCGATGAAGCGATTTGCGATATCGGCGATTTCTAATTGGCGATGCTAATCGGCGATTGGTGAATGTTTTGGTACCCGATGTAATACAATATGATTCTTGCGATGCCGATATGTGATGAATGGCGTGGTTAACTGGCGATCGCGATCGGCAAACTTAAGCACATGATGTAACAATTCTCGATACGCCGATATGCGATGAAGAGTGGACCCGATAACTTTATGATGAAAATTTAATAACATATCGGATCTGAGATATTGACCCTTTTAAAGTTATGCTCCTACCATTATTTGCGATTGAATGGACGCGATATTTTATAAACTTGATTTGAATTTCATATCGGATCCATAATTATGTGGTCGTTGCAATATTGGTAAAGGCAATTCACGATAATGGGAGTATACTTAACCGCAAACCTCTGATATGCGAAATGTGATATGACATATGAGTGAGGTAATACATCGGAGATCTTTTATGAACAATTTTTTATCAAAAATGCTAAAAGCTACTTCCAATGAAATCTTATGATATTGTTTTTTAATTTCGATTGGGTTTCCCAAATGAATAAAAACAAAGTTAAAGAATGCTCAAATTCTAATGAATCTTAAATAAAATTTCCCTGAACCTGTTGCCAATTTGAAATGGGTTTGCTTCTTACTTCCAGTTTCGAAAACAAATGAAATCCTGCAAATAAAACAAAACAAAAATAAAAAATAAACTAAGGAAAAGAGAAACTAATAATAGATGAGAAAGAACATGTGAATGCATACCTGGAAGGAAATTGTCTGTAGATTTTACCTCATGAATCTTCAAATTATTCCTTCGATTTATCAAAATTCTGACTTCGTTCAAAATCATCTCATCATTTATTCTAAGTCAGGGTGAGCAATCAGCCTAAATAAAATCTGCTTATTCATGTTCAGGAAATCTGAAATCCATAAAATTCACCAGAAATAAATCTGAAACTATGCTTCCCTTTTGAATTGCAACAACAATTTATTACCTCTGCTCATTCTGAATTAACTTGAGAAAAATTTGTATTGTTATAGTGACTGTTCAATAATGCCTTTAGTAAATAAATATGATGCGTATTACAACATCAGATAATAAACTAAAGGTCTGAATGGGATAAAGCCACTAATTGTGGAAAAATGTCAAAACAGATTTGAATGTGTGCACACAGCAAAATGGGCATTCTTAAGGTCAGCTTAGCAAATTTCGAGGAAGATAATATGAACTTCATATGATTACCACGAAAGGTTAGACTGACTAATAATGATTGAATCAGAGTTAAGCTTATCATATACAGTCATACATTTCATGGGATAGATTCCAAGTGCAACCTCAATTGAATTTAATCAAGACATTATCCAAAATAGACAGAGTAGAGGTATTGCTGTAAGAAAATTAAAAAGGAAAGCAAGAATTAAAATTTTTTGATTGGGAGAAAATGTTTTCACTGAACATGTATGAAAATGGCTGATTGCTTTGTTTTATTTTTAATCTACAGAACTGTTGAAAATAAATTAACTACATTAAATCTACTCCTATTCTAACCATATACTTGAAAAATGACTAGGTATAGTCATATTTCCAGTGTAACCATTTTCTCATTTTAATCCCTGCATGTATGTACAATTCAAATGTTAGTAATAAAAATACAAATCTAATTGAACTAAGAAAATTAAACTTGAAATAAGAATCTACAACTATTGTTAGAAGCTTATCTAAAATCTCCTTCTCATGAAATTTTATTTCCAATTGAATACCAATTGGATCATAGAAATCTGGATGGATTTCTATTAAAAATTGGGAAATGTTCAAAAGAGGAAATGAAAGGCCAGATCGTGGATATGAGCTTTTAGATTCAAAGGCCTGGAAGAAACTGTTAGTGTTATGTGTAAATGTTAAGCTATTGACAATCTTCCATGAAGGAAAAATTTCCAAATATTTTTCAAATGAATTAATGAAAAATGGATAGAAATCTTTCAAATGAAATGGAAAATTATTAATTAAATTGGATTGCTGGCAAATTTCTAAAAATACATTTTTTTGTTGATATTGCCTTTGAGAAGATAGAAGCTTTTGATAAAACATTAGCATTGATTGAAATTGAAATTGAAATAGCTTTTGATGCTTTTGATTATAATATAAAACTTCAATTTTCCAACAAGGCAATGTATCAATTGAATGTTTGATAATAAAGTGTTCGATATGCCAGCGTAATGTATCAAAAATCTGAAAAATAAAATCTGAAAATAAATCTGATTTAATACAAAATAATTGAGGAAACAAAAATAAAATGAAATCACTATTTGTACAACTAATGTTACAGCACAATTGGGATTGTTTTGAAATAATTTTTTTTTCACAAGGATTGACCAGAATTATGGAATTTGAGTAATTTCGAATTCCAACTTGTGAATTAGAAGGGGAATTATGATTATGAACAGGAATGAAAGATTGATCATGATATGAATCATAAATTGGAATATTTTCTCGAATAGTAAAATCATGAAGATGATTATCTGCTTTAGAATGGGGATTGGTTGGAATAATTTCTAAATTGAAATGTTCCTCATTCTCAGATGTTATTTGAATTTTATCATGAGAATTCTCTTGAGAAAAATAGAAATCAACATCTTCTATGTCAAAGTAATTATCATAAATGACTTCACAAGATTCTCTAGAATTCCCTTCAATCTTATCCAATATATCCAAACACGGAGGAACAAGAATTTCATGTTCATTAATGGAAAAAGAATGATCATTAATTGCTTCTCTATCTTGATAAAAATTTAATGGTAATTCATTTAGATCAGCCTCTGTATTTTCTGAAATATCATTAACACCAAGAGGGGAAAAATTACCATCATTAAAAATATCAGGATAAAGGGAAAAATGTGAATCTGAAATAATGCATTTAAAAATGTTTTTGTTTGAGAATTTTTGTACATTATGCCCATTGTAAATTTCAGATTCCAAATCATTCCTTCGCGTGTGCATGCTTTCTTGAAGAAGACTGCTTTGCTGCTCTGATTTCAGCATTTGCTCATCATGAAAATATTCAGAAATTTGTACAACAGTTTGCATGTTATTATTTACTTTGATTATTGCTTGCACATGCTGATTTGCAATCTGATTTTCTGAATTTAATGTAGAGAAACTTTCAGATTCCAATGCAGGTCTTTCTCCAAAATTGTTGTTGTTGTTTTCTTGCATTTGATTAGAAATATTTTCCAAGCTTTGTGAAACCTCTTCATCACAATTTATTTGCACATCCATATTGGAATTCTCATTTATATTGGAAGGGGATGGAACAAAGCTTGAACTAATTTCATATGGATCGGGAATAGGAGGAAGAGAACAATTATGTTCAAACCAATCTAGTGATTCTTCTTTTATAGGTTCATCTTTGACATTAAATTTTAAACAATTCAAATGAAGTCGAATATTAAAATCTCTAACAGACTCATTTTCATTTCGTAGATATTTAATTTCATCACATACCTGATCATAATCATAGCGGTCAAATTTACAAATGAAAATTGTAACAAATTGATCCCAACTGTGAATTGAGGCAACCGGAAGAGTTCTACACCAGTTTCTGGCTTTTGCCGCAAATGTGAGAGTAAAAATTCTGCATAAGATGCCTTCATCAATTCCTTGAAAATCATAATTTGAAACATTTTGAATAAATTGAAGGACATGATTAAAAGCGGAAGAATTTCTCTTACCATTGAATTTTACCTGAGACAAGAGTCTTACCACTTCGGGTGGAGTGTTGGAAGATGCACGTCCATGGATACAACTCCAAATTGGAAGTTTAAAAGGAGCCATCGTGATTTAAATAAAATGTTAAAATTGAAAAGACTCCAACAGACAACAAGTTTCAGGCCCTCCTTCTAGCGCCAAAAATGTTGAGGCCTCGAAAATCGCTACTACAACATTGGGGGATAACCACCCGGTCCGGACCTTAATACAACTCCTTTTCCGTTTATGATAGTGGCTCCGACTGGTTTAACTAGGTCCAGTTACCTTTTCCCTATTGCTATTGGTTTACGATGTATCGTTAACTACCAATAGACAGGGATATCAGATCAATTCTTCTTGCTGATCAGGCAAGAGAATGACCCTTAAGCTGATTTGGGTTCAACCAAACCACAACTAAGATTTTGCCTCTTCGAGAAGAGGACTTAAAAGAATGTAGAAATTAATCTAAATGCAAACTTATTCTATAATGCAAGCAAAAAGAAACTAATCTAAATCCTATCTTAATCAGGTAGATGAAAATCTATCCCAACTAAGAGCAAGATAATTAAGTAATGAGGATTAAAATATGTCTGGCTTTAAATTAATGTCAAGCTAACGAAGAAATTCAATTTAGCTCATATTTGTGAGTACCAAAACATATTCAATTGAGACCATTTGACTGAAATAATAAATCAACAACACTCCAGAAGAAATTCACAAAAATGATATTGATTATCATATCAGTCAAACTAATAATTAAACAATAATATGTGGAAGAAATTCACAACATATTATTATTTAAAAAATCAGTTTTGTAAGATAGATTTCTGAGCAAATCTTTACTCAGAAATCAGAGTTAAATCCATAAGAACAGAGATACATAACAATTTGAGACAAATTATCCATATCAACAGAAATGCCAAAACATGAATAAAATGAAACAACAATTTTATTAAAATAAAAATGAAACTGGTATTTGATACAGAAATGCCAAAAATACCAGTTAATTGAATCTGCTTCTCTGATCCTGGTCTCTAACAGTACTTTACATTACTTGAATTACTGCTTTCAAGACTAGAGCTGCAGAAATGCAAACTCTGCCCATCATGCATAATAAAAGACATAAAGCATAAACCCTCAATAATGTTCAGATCTGAAACTTTCTCTCCTCCCCATCTACAACTCTAAATTCCTATAACAGAAATGCTTTTAGAAGTCTGGAATTGCAGAGGAGAGCAGCCCCTTTTACATTTTGCAATCTGCAATTTATAATCTTTCCAAAAGTATTTTTAGAAGAGAGTTTGTTGAAGAAAAATCTGCCCAATCCAATTTTAATTGCTCAAAAATTCCAATCTTTAATTGCTGCAGTCTTCTCATTGATTGAAATCTTTTTCCTCAATATCCCTTCCATTGTTTTTTCCTGCAAAAATAAATTAAAATGAATTAAGATGTAACAATAAAATCCAAATATTATTTCTAACATTAAAACAAATCCAATCAAATTCTATTTAAATAAATAAGAAGGAAATTTGAGCTTCTTATTGATACTCATAACGATCTTAATTAACCAAGGATATATTGATGCATGAATCTGTAATTAGAAGAGGTTGGGCAAATGAAAATGAAGAAAGCAAAGCTCAGAAAATTGATTTTATTTTTAGAAATTCGGAGCTTGATCTTCTGCCTGATTTTTAACCAAATAAATGATCAAATCTATTATTGAAACCTCCTCAGAAATGTTCTCCTTGATTTTCTCTTTCCAATGAGCCGTCCTGGGCCTCATTTGGCCAAGTAAAACTCATTCTATGGGCCTCTGAAGTTGGTGAGTCAATTCTGGCACAATTCTAGAATTTTCTGTTGCTGGGCTAAAAATCAGAATTTAAATTTAAAAAATTAATCCTAAATTAGAATTCTAATTAACTAATAATTAATTTTAATTTAATTATTAATTATGAACTAAACTAATGAATTAATAAACTATTTATTAATTAATATCTAATTAACTAAAATATTAATTATTTATAAACTAATTAATATAAATAATATTTTAATTTTAATTTAATTAAATTAATTAAATATTATATATTAATTATATTAAATACTAAATAAATAAATAAAAAATATATTAAACTTAACCTACCACTCCATTAACTCTACTCATATGTATCATTGAAAAAATTAAAACAAGTCTTATGCCATATGTTTGTGGAGGGATAAGGTGAGTGGAGGGTGAGGTGAGGGTGACGTGAGGGTGAGTGAGGTGGAGGTACAGGAGGCATAAGGGAAAAACAAAAACCTTATATTAAAACTTTTTAACACCTCGCATATTGCCTTATCGCAATATCGCAGTTTGTCAAATGTGCATTATATAAAAGTTGCGATGTGTTCCGATATTGCGATATTGTGATATCGCGATATGCGATGTAAATTTTATTTTTTATATATATATTTTTTTAATATTAAGTTTTAATTTTAATTAAATTAATTATATTTTATTATAATAATTAATTTAATTAATGTTTAAAATTTAATGTTAAATATCAGTTTTTTATTTTTATTTTTTTATTTTGGTTTTATTTTGATGATGTTTAGTTTAGTTATGAAATTTTCTAAACTACAGCCACTCCGAAAATAAATAAAAAGAATAAAAATAACATTTTTAACCCAGACTAGATAAATGATGGGACTTCAAAGGAGTGCCATTTTCAAACCAGTTGACCAAATGAAGCGAAACAAGCGTCAATGGGAGGCTTATAAAAAATCAATTATAACAAAGCAATCAAAACAAGAATCCAAAGAAAATGAAAAATTAACAAAAAGCGTAGGATAATCAGCTAAATAAAATCCTAAAAGGTGTTTTAGCCAAAAATTTATAGAAATGGTCCCCATTATTTGAAGTGAACAAGTCAAAAATGGGGGGGGGGGGCGTTTGTGTTTTACCACAACACTCTCTTAAATATCTTTTTCTCTCTCCTCCTATCTCTCTATCTACTATCTTCCTATGTCTCCCTCCTAATTTTCTCTCACCTCCTAAGCCCCCACTCTCTCTACCACTTTCCCTCTCGCCCCCTCTCCCTATTTTTCTATCTATATTTGTCATGCTTTCCCTATTTCCTACCCCTCTCTTCCTTATCCTTTCCCCATCACTCTCTCTATCTCTGACCCTTTATCTCCTTATCCCCTAATGTCTCCTATTATCTCTCTCCCCTTTTCACTATCATTTTTTTTGTATATCTGTTTGTCCCTAAGTCTCCAACTGATATCCCTCTCTCTTTCACTTTCCATATTCCCCCCTCTCTTCCTCTCCTTGTCTCTCTCCATCTACCTCTTTAATACACACACACTCTCTAAGCTACCCCACTTCCCCTTTATCTCACCCATTCACCATCTCTCTCTCTCCCTCCTCCCCCCTCTCACTCTCCCTCCATTCCATACCCCCTCTTCATATTTTTCTCTCTTTACCTATCCTTTTCACTCATTTTCCTTACACCTCCCTCTTATATCCCTCTATCTCTCCTTCCTAAGCCCCCCCAACTTTCCCTCCATCCCATTCCCCCTCTTCATCCTTTTCTTTTTCCCTATTCCTTTCTCTCTATATCCTTATATCTCCCCACTATATCCCTTTCTCTCTCCTTTACTAAGCCACCACCTCTCTCTCCCTACCGCACCACTCCCTCTCTCTTTCTTTCCCCATCTCTTTCTCTCTTTAAATCTTCTTGTGTTTCCATTCCTTCTCAACCCCTTTCCATATCCCTTCCTTTCTCTCCCTCTATATGTATCCCTCTTTTTATCTTTCTAACCATTTCAATATTTCTTCATATCTCTCTCTTCCTTCCCCTATCTCTCTCTTTCCCTTTGTATGTCTCCCTCCTATATCCATTTTCTTTTCTCTCTCTCATGACCCCCTGTATGTATCCCTCATACATCCCTCTATCTCTCTTTATTAACCTAATCTCTCCTATCTCTCTACCCATTTCTCTATCACCCCTATCCCTATTCCTCTTTATATGTCTTTCTCCCTTTCCCCATTCTCTTATTTCTCTCTCTTCCTTTCCCCATTCTCTCTCTCTCTCTCTCTCTCTCTCTCTTCTAATTTCTTCCTTTTTCTATATCTCTCCCATTTTCCCTATTTCCTAATCCTTCTATATCTTTCTCTTTCCCTATTTATTCCTTCCCCATTATCTCCCCCCCATATATGTGTCCCTCCTATATCTCTCTTCTCTTCCTCTCTCCCCCTATGTCTCTCTGCTGTACCCAACTTCTCTCTCATGTTCCCCTTATATTTCTCCCGTTTACATCCCTATCTCACCCCACTTCTCACCCACCCACTCTCTCTCTCTGCCCTTCCCCCCCGCTCCCTATCTCTCTCACCCCCTTATTTTACTTTATGTTTCCATTTCTCTCCTTCCCTTTCTCTCTCCCCACCCATTTCTTTCTCTCTTCTTATGTCTCTCCCTATATTCCTCTCTCTCTTCTTACCTAAGCCTCCCCCTCTATCTCTTTATCCCTCTCTCACTAAATCCCTCCCACCTCACTCTCTCCCCTTCCCTCATCTCTCTATATTTTTTCCCCCTCTTTCCCCCATCTCTCTCTATGTCTTCCACCTCTTTCCCCCATATATCTCTTCATTTCTCTATTCCTTCCCCTATATCTCTCCCCCCCATAAGTTTCCATCCAACGTCCATCTCTCTCCCTGCGCCCCTGACCCCCCCCCCCAGCTCCCCCTTTTTCCTCTCCCCCACATATCTCTCCCTCCCTCCCCTCTCTCCATTCTTTTTTTCTCTTAATATCCCTTTCTCTCTCTATCTCCATGTGCCAAAAAAATGAGAGAGAGGGAAAAGAGGAGAGGAGAAGGGGAAGGTGGGGGGAAGAGAGAGATGTATGTTGTATGGAGACTTATGGGGCAGCAAGGAGTGAGGGGGGGGGGGGGGGGAGGAGAGAGAGATACCCATTCTATTTCCATATATCTAGATAATTTTCTTTGATCCTTTATCTCTCTCTCTCTACCCTTTTCAATATCTCTTTCTATCTCTCCCCCTCTACCTCTTTTTATCTCTCTATCCCTTTATATATTCATTCCCCCCCACTCTAGATTCATTTCTTGATTATTCTCTCTCTCTATCTCTTTCTATACCTATTTCTAACAAATGCACACACTTTCTCATCCCATATATTTCTCTCTTTATCTCCCCTTCCCTATCTCTCAACCTTTCCCTCCTCCCCATCATTTTCTCTCTCTCTCTCTCTCTCTCTTCTCTAATTCTCCCTCTCTCCACCCTTTTCCATCTTTGTATATCTCTCCCTCTCTATCTCCCATATCCCTCTCCCTCCTCTATCTCATTGTGTCTTCCTCTTTCTATCTCTCCCCCCTTTCCCTATTTCCTCATCTCTCTCTCTCTCTCTCTTTGTATGTCTCCATATCTATACCCCCTATATATATCCCTCCTACATACCTATATCTATCCCCCACCTCTCACCTTTCCTCCCTTATATATATAAAAAAAACTCTCTTTGGCCCCTTCTCTCTCCCCCCCATCTCTCTCTCACCCCTATATATCTCCATTCTATATCACTCTCTCTAGATTTTTTCCATGAGCCTCCCTCTCACTCTACCCTTTTCCTTATCTCTTTCTATCCCCCCCATCCTTATCCCTATTTCTATCTCTCTATCCCTTTCCCTAACCCCCATTTTCCTTTCCTCATCGTGCTCTCTCGAGTTGTCTCCTCGTCACCCTCCCTCTCTAAAACACACACACGCACACACTCTTTCTAACCCCTCTTTTTTTTCCCTCTATCTCCCTTTCCCTATCCCTTTCTCTCTCTTCATCTCTCCCCCTTGTCACTAATTTTCTATCTTTCCATATCAACACCTTATCTCTCCCACTTTTCCTAATTCCATTTATTTACACCCCTTTCCCTATCCATTTCTATATATTCAACTAGAATATTAATCGAGATATATGAAACCCAATAGAATATTTTTTGAAAATTATCTTTAATCTTACTCCAAAATTATAATACAATATTTATTTTTCTTTATAAAGAAAAAAAATCCTAGTAGAAGCTATACTAAGGTGTAGAAGTAGGGTAATTCTCTTACGAGGGCATTGAATTTAATAAATTTTAAGGGGCATACTAAGATCATTAAGGAACCTAAGTAGCTCTTTAAAATGACAAGAACATCCTAGCAATCAATGGTAGTTTGTGCACAAAACTAATGAAGGATTCAATGAAATCATACTTAAGAACTTATCCTAATAATGAATGAGATGGTGAAACCATATTTAGGGCAATATATGATTATAAATAATGTTAACGAGATGTATTTTGCAAACTTCCTTTAACAATTCACAAAGACAGAGCCACAATCAACACCAATTGAGATAATGAAGTCCTAGCTTAGGATAATGATTTATACACAAATAAAGAGTTAAAAAAATCAAATGAGGCCCACAAATGTAAACATGACCACTTGCAAAATTAGCATATGGAAAGACAAAATAAAGCAACTTCTAAATTTCCCAATAAACCACAAATTCATAAAATTTAACCATATCTCATACCTTAAACCTTAATAGCAAAACCCTTTACAAATTAAACCAAAAATTTAGTTAACATACCAAAGACATTGTTTATTGGTGCAGATCCTTCAATCTATAAGAATTTTTTGAGTGGATGAGTTTAGGGACTTTGCAAGTGGTCGATCAGGTTCAACAACAAGAAAGGTATATACCTTGAGAAGCATTCCTTATAATGAACAATCCAATGTGCATTCCTCATGGTAAACACCCATAGAATTAGAGTGAAACCCAAAGTCAGAGCTAGCAAGAAACTTTGATTGTGATTTAGGGGTTAGGGGAGAAAGCTAGAATGGGAGGTAGTGGAAAGGTTTGATTATGATTTACAGGTTAGGGATTGTGGAAGTGTTTTTGGATGAGGGTTATAGGGGTTTATGATGATTAGAGGTATTATAGGGGTTAATTATTATAAGATTTTAGGGTGAATATATTGGTTAAGCATGAATGGGTTAGGGTTGATAATGCTTAAGGGTGCTAGGTGTTATAAATTTTACACTAAAAATGGGTTATGAGCTAAAGGAGTTAGATATTGCATGTGGTAAAGGGGATACAAGATATAGGTATAGGGGCTTAAAGGTATGAGTTGTAGCTATAGATGCTAAGATTAAGAAGTTGTAATAGTTAATATTTATGAAAGCTATAGGGATTAGGCAATGAGTATGATATTGATTAATAATATTAATGTCCATAGATGATAAAGGGTTGTGATTTAGTGGTTATATCCATTAAAGTTTGATATTTATAATCATTATAAGAAATGTAAGAATTACATGTTATATATATTAGAGGACGAAATTATTAAACTTAAAGATTCTTTTGCTTTCTTTTTGGAGTTTATTTATAGCTATTTTTGGTATATCATGTTTGCATCAAACAAAGACAAAATAATCCCTTTTAAAAATTATGTTGAATAATGTATAAAATGAAAAATGACCTCTTTCTACTTTTTGTTGGACCACTTTACCTTGTGATTAAATTTATATATCTATATAAATGTAATTAGTTACATAGCTTCTCTTCCCTACCTTATTTTTGAAAGTGTTATTTTATAGAGTTTTTTTATATAATTATGCTTAGAATATGATTAAATTAGACCCAAATATTGAAAGTGTTATTTTATGGAGTCTTTTATATAATTATGCTTAGAATATGATTAAATTATACCCAAAAATATGCGGCAAATCATAAAATTCCAAGGTATTCAAATTCTTACTATTTTTTATATTATTTATGCTAACTACTTTAAGTATTAATGATTGTCTGTTTCTCTCCGTGACCTAGCCAGGCAAAGGAAACATTTCAATTCATGGAATGGTTCTAACCCTCCGACTAGATTCGATTCTCTGATCATTCATTCATGATTCATTCATATATATATATATATGACCATGGCATTTCCCCGGCTATTCATCATGGCTTTTCTGTCCTGACTCTGTTACCACACGCTTTATATTAAAATGGGCACTGCAGCAGGAGCGATTTTGTAATTACAAGCAGCTTGCTCCCAAGCGCCGCCTCCCTGATACCTATAACGATTGCCTCAGCGCCCTCTCGTGGCTCCGCTGCGAAGAGACGACTTGAATACTCCTCTAAAAATTCAGAGGGGCAGTGATGGTGCAGTCTTCATTCAGTGGAGAGAAACGCGCTGTCACATATCGAATGCCGGATTTAATGGAGCAAATTGATAAGTGCCGCATGATGGTTATTATTAATGTGTTAACAGGTTTATAAAACATTACGCAGCATTCTATAATGTTACTTTTTAAGGCTTTTACGGTAGTTTTTTCTGGTTTAATTTCTTTAAATTTCGGTAAGAATTTAGTGAAAATTGAAATTTGATGGGTAACTTTGCACAATCGAAGTGCCTTAGAAGTTTTTTAGGGTGCTGAATCCATATACAGTCAAAAAATCAGTTTAAATAACATAAATCAAGATTTTACCTCAATTTGTTTCACCGGATTCCGGCACCTGAAACTCCAAAAAGTTGCACTAAAAACAACTCCAAACATTAATTTACAACTAGCAGTTGTCTCAAAAGGTGAAAAAAATGGTAATAAGATTGTTAATTTAGAAAAATTATATTAAAAAGATATACATTTATAGATATGTAAGTCATATGTTTTACATTTCAGAAAATAGAAAAGTCAACTTTTAAAGATGGAAAATCATACATTAAATCCCAGCTTTAATTTAAACTAACTATTACCCACACTCTAATTGAAAACTATAAAAATTATATTTATGTTATAAATTATTTTATTATATGTTTATTTTTTCTTTTTTTCTTCACCTTCTAATTTTCATCATAAAATTTAATTTTTATATTTTAATAAATATTAAATATACTTTAAAAATAAACATTTAAGTATTATTCTTCCAAAGTATTTGAAGGAACGTTTACCAAATTTATTATTATAATAATAATTAGCTAATTAACATAATTTCTAGTTATCATTTAAGTTGTATAGCAAATTCTTTGGTTATTGTTTAAATATGCATCTATATGAATAAATTTTGTACTATAAAGTAACTACTTTTTTTTAATTAAATTTGATTAACCCGTGTCACTCTCCTCCATCCCATATTATTTCATGTTTCTCATGATGCTAATAAAAATTGATTTGTCTAGCATGTATGACATGTTAATCCTTTCAAGCAATAAAGTATGCATGTATGACATGTTAACCCTTTCAAACAATAAAGTATTTATCTGACCAGATATCATAATTATAAATTACAATAAAAAAACTTGAATGCATAAATTTAACTACAGAACTATCTTATGTGGTCAAAAAAACATGTAAACTTGAATGTTAATCCTTTCAAGAAATGAAGTATTTATATGGCCAAATATCATAACAAATTTATTATTATAATAATAATTAGCTAATTAACATAATTTCTAATTATCATTTAAGTTGTATAAGAAACTCTTTGGTTGTTGTTTAAATATGCATCCATATGAATAAATTTTGGACTATAAAGTAGCTATTTTTTTTTAATTAAATTTGATTAACTAGTGCCATGCCACTCTCCTCCATCCCATATTATTTCATGCTTCTCATGATGCTAATAAAAATTGATTTGACTAGCATGTATGACATGTTAATCATTTCAAGCGATAAAGTATGCATGTATGACATGTTAATCCTTTCAAACAATAAAGTATTTATCTGACCAGATATCATAATTATAAATTACGATTAAAAAACTTGAATTCATAAATTTAACTACCGAACTATCTTATGTGTTCAAAATACCTGTAAACTTGAATGTTAATCCTTTCAAGCAATAAAGTATTTATCTCGCCAAATATCATAATTATAAATTACAATTAAAAAACTTGAATGCATAAAGCTAACTACCGAACTATCTTATGTGGTCAAAAAACATGTAAACTTGAATGGATAAAACTAACTTTCGAGCTATCACATGTGGTCATAAATATGTATATCATGATTACAAACTCAACAATTTACTAAAAATTATAGTTAAAAAAATGTAAAAGTTTCTTCCTAAAAAAATATATGTATTATAGCAATTGCCCAAAAAAGTGAATAAAGAGACAGAAAAGATTTTTGAATTGGAATGTTGAATTGAAAAAGTTATATTTTGTAATTGAAATATTAAGACATATAATTTACCATTTATTTGAAATATTTAAAACCATTAAGAAGAAATGTTGATTTTCTAGAATGGAAAATTTATAATAAAAGGACATAACAACTACAAATTACTTTTACCTCATTTTAGACATTCTATGTTATTTGATTAGAGGAAATACATCATTTATTTTTCCTATTGATATGATGCCATTCAGAATGTATATTGTATTTTTATTGTTGATTATCTCATTTATGAAATTATCTATATTTTTTATTTATGGAAATTGTTGTTGATTATCTTATTTATGAAATTATCTAACTTTATTGTTTCTGGAAATTATATCCAAAAAAGTTAACAAATCTAAGAATTTTCTTTATTTATTTAGTAACCATTTTCACAAAATATTGTCCATCAAAACAGTTTGCAAGAAAGTGGCTTTAGTGAAAGAAATTTACTTTCTTTGCTATCATTTTTCTCCTCAAACAAATTTCTTTAATCTTTTTGTTCATAAAAATATGAATAAAACTATGAATTGGAATGTTGAATTGGAAAATTTGTATTTTGTAATTGAAATATTGAGACGATGGATGAATGTTGGTGGACATATAATTTACCATTTATTTTAGCAAAGAAATATTTAAAACGACTGTGAAGAAATATTGATTTTTTAAAATGGACAATTTATACTAAGGAAACAACAGCTACAAATTGCTTTTACCTAATTTTAGACATTCTATGTTATTTGATTAAAGGAAATAAATCATTTATTTTTCCTATTGATATGATGACATTCAAATTGTATATTGAATTATTATTGTTCATTATCTCATTTATGAAATTATCAATATTTGTTATTTATGGAATTTTTTGTTTTATTATCTCATTTATGAAATTACTTTTACCTAATTTTAGACATTCTATGTTATTTGATTAAGGAAAATAAATCATTTATTTTTCCTATTGATATGATGACATTCAAATTGTATATTGAATTATTATTGTTCGTTATCTCATTTATGAAATTATCTATATTTGTTATTTATGGAATTTTTTGTTTGATTATCTCATTTATGAAATTATTTATCTTTATTGTTTCTGGAAATTATAACCAAAAAAGTTAACAAAAATAAGAATATTCTCTATTTATTTAGTAATCATTTTTACAAAATATTCTCCATCAAAACAAAACAGTATGTAAGAAAGTGGCTTTAGTGAAAGAACTTTACTTTCTTTACTGCCATTTTTCTCCTCAAACAATTTTCTTAATCTTTTGTTCATAAAATTGTGAATAAAAATATGAATCTCCTAAAACTAAAAGTTAATCTAAGGCACCCACTTTCACACTAACCCAATGAAGAAATGTTTTTCTTTTAGGATTAGTGGCCCACATTTATGGGTTTTTTTTTGACTTAGTGGTCTACATTTATGTGAATTTTTGTTTCAATCTTAACATCTATAAAACTTAGGTGGATCATAGAAGTAAATATAATAGTTTTATGTCAAATATTGTGTTTGATTTGTTCAATTTATATGCCATTAAACCAACCTGGAACTATCTTATGTGGTCCAAAATGTGTAAATCATGATTACAAACACAACATTTTCCGTGCACATTATATGTGTAATAGCAATTGCCCCAAAAGGTGAATAAAGACTTTGAATTAGAAAAGTGTATTTTGTATTGAGACTATGAATGTTGGCAAATACATAATTTACCATTTATTTTAGCAAAAAAATATTTAAAACCATTGTGAAGAAATATTGATTTTTTAAAATGGACAATTTATACTGAGGAAACAACACCTACAAATTAATTTTACCTTATTTTAGACATTCTATGTTATTTGATTAAGGGAAATAAACCATTTATTTTTCTTATTGATATGATGACATTCAGAATGTATATTGTATTATTATTGTTTATTATCTCATTTATGAAATTATCTATATTTGTTATTTCTAGAAATTGTTGTTGATTATCTCATTTATGAAATTATCTATCATTATTATTTCTGGAAATATATCCAAGAAAGTTAACAAATATAAGAATCTTCTCTATTTATTTAGTAATCATATTTACAAAATATTCTCCATCAAAACACCATGCAAGAAAGTGGCTTTAGTGAAAGAACTTAAATTTATTTTCTTACTTGTATCTTTGGTCTCTAATAGTTCATATTTACATTGAAATGAGGGTATATATATATATAATTGAATTTTGAATGTATTTTATATATTATTTTCCATGACAAACCCATCACCAACATTGAGAATGACTACTTTGCAAGTTTTCCCTCGGGTTTGTTGCATGTAAACCTACATAAACTTCTAAGATTTTATTCCTCTTGAAAAACACCAGCCTCCCATAGCTAGATGAATTTCTAGCTTAACAAACTCTTTATAATGCCACTTTTTTCTTACCTTACAAGATAGTTAAGCCATTACTAATTACCTATTACTAATTACCTGATGAGAGGAACCTGGACATTTAGTTTATGCAATTTAAGTTTTAATCAGACATTATATCCTACTTTTGGCTGCCACCTACGAGCATTGGTAACATATAGGTTTCTTGAAATGCCAACCATTACTAATTACCTGATGAGATGAATCTGGACATTTAATTTATGCAATTTAAATTCTAATAATCAAGCATAACATCCAAATTTTGGCTGCCACCTACAAACATTGTTAAGAGATAGATTTCTTTAAATTCTAACCAAAGTAGATACTTTTGTGGTTATAGCTCACTTTTGGCTAACCATCCCTTGATATGGAAAAATAGATCCGGGTTAGCAACAATGTAATGAAAATGTATACATATTACTAAAATGGTGATCTGAACAAGAAAACTGCATCATTTCAAAAAATAGAAATGAGAGCAGAAAGCACAATGTTCTTCAAATACTCCGGGTCAAAAAGACAATAGCTGAATCCAGGCAAGAGGCAGAAATTGCCAATTGCCAATCTACAGTCACACAGCAGCTCGGAAACCAATTTGCCACCTAGAGAATTCCAGTGAAACACTTGAGTACTTTTAGTAACATAATCCACACATTAAAAACCATATCGGCCTCTTTCAAAGTGTTCCGTCACTTTTTAAAAATATACTTAATACATGAATCTGATGAACCTAAAATTTTTCTCAAAGATTTTCATGTAAAATAAAAGGGAAAAAGGTAAAAAATTAAAAAGATAAAAAAAAAATATCAAATTTAATAATCATATTTAAAAAATATTCTTTATCAAAACAATATGCAAGAAAGTGGTTTTGGTAAAAGAACTTTACTTACTTGCATCTTTACTTTCTTTACTTACTTACATATTTGGTTTTTAATAGCTCATGTTTACATTGAAATATATATATATATATATATATATAATTTTGAATATATTATTTTCCACGACAAACCTATTACTCATACCTAAATGAAATTCTACAAACTCCTTTGAAATGCCATTTTTTTCATACTTTACAGGATAGTTACACCATTACTAATTACCTGATGAGAGGAACCTGGACATTTACCTTACAGGATAATTACACCATTACTAATTACCTGATGAGAGGAACCTGGACATTTAATTTATGCAGTTTAAGTTCTCTGTAGTGGTAGAGGGTCAATAAAGTTCAAGCTTCCGTTTGTAAATTCCAAATCGAGATGTATAGAGAAGTAGATCGTTATAGAGATGTATCTAGTATATTGTATATTTCCATTATATATGTGTTTATACACCGTTCATAATCGACTTTATGCTCTGTATGTCCCATTTGAGTTGTTTCCTATCTCTGGTGGAACGCCTATTTAGTAAGATGCGGCCCCTTGAAATGGTAATGATTTTATCGTAATATGTAATCAAGTGAAATCAATCAATGCCAATCAAATCTAGCAAGTTCTATCTCACAATGTAACGTGTTATAAGAACTAATATAAGCAACTACATTTTTTAATAAGGCACCGTCCACATAACTGGTCTTGGCGAAAGTTTTCTGTTTACTGGTTGCAGGTCTGTAAAAAGTGCCTGGCTACTATTTACTGGTTGTTTGTCAATACCCTTGCTGACACTTTAGGCTTTGGTCCAATTTGTTGGAGTAATCACCGCACCTCTATGGAATCCATAATTTCCACCCTGGGGATTCTAGTTACCGGTTTGGAAGTTTATCAATACTTGTGAGTTTTGGTGTAACGGAAAACCTCTACATGGTATCAGAGCCTGGACCCAGGTTCAATTCCCCCAAGCTGCGTTTGAGGGGTGTATTGATTCCCGAGCTGCGTTTGAGGGGGGGTGTTGGAGTATGAGGGGGGGTGTTGGAGTAATCACCGCACATCTATGGAATCGATAATTTCCACCCTGGGGATCCTAGTTACTGGTTTGGAAGTTTAACAATACTTGTGAGTTTTGGTGTAACGGCAAACCTCTACGCAATTTCTCCGTTTGATGCTGCAACATGCTTCTTAGTTATAAGGATGGGCATCCTCTTTTCCACCTGGACAGAGAACTATGGAGATATCTCAGAGAATAAGGATCTACTTACTCAGTTCAAGGGTGTTGCTACAACTATTGCTTCAGGTAAGTGTTTAAACTCTATCTTCTCCGAATATCTTTCCATTTTTGAACTATATGTCAAATAGATGAATGATGATAGAGTTTTTCCTTATGTTGAGTCTTGACAACTATGTTGCTCATTTTGGCTAATAGATGAGAAGGTTGCATTGCTAGGAGCTGTACAGTCCTTATTTGAAGGTTCAATGTACACATTTGTATTTCTTTGGACACCTGCTCTGAGCCCAAATGAGCAGGATATTCCTCATGGGTTCATATTTGCAACATTTATGTTGTCTTCAATGCTAGGAAGTTCCGTTGCCTCTAGACTCTTGGCCCCACAAGCAATCAAGGTGGAGAGATACATGCAGATTGTATTCCTTGTTGTTGTTGAATCCTTCTTCCTTCCTCTCATAACTACTATATGTCTTAGCTTTACTACTCCTTTGTGTCTTCTGATAGAATTTACTTATATGAAACATCAGCGTACTGTGGATCTGAGGACATTTTGTGCACTTGCCATGAGCAGTTCCTTTTAAAACCCAGCAGAGAAAAAGGTGGAAGCATAACAGGAGCCCAACACAGAAAAAGGTGGAAGCATTACACCAGGAGGGCATTGCCAGCGTCTTTCTTTCTGTGTGTTTGAGGCCTGCGTGGGAATTTTCTGACCCTCAATTATGAAAATATGATCACAATACATTCCTGAGGAGTCTAGAGCATAATTATGAACTTCTTCTGGGTTCCTTTCAACATATTTGTCTGTGTTGTTCTTTATAATGTAACGCCAAAATACCTTCTAATCTCATTTTTTAATATGGATGTCATGCGCAGAAGTATTATATTGTATATAAAAGGGGATTAATAAGTCTTGAATTTTTGTTTTTGAATGTTTTGGAAATCTTGTAAGTGTTTTGAAATCACTAAAAACTTTTCTTTCTTTATTCTCTATGAAAGGTTAATGCCTTCCCAATCACAATCATGTTTGGAATGTGATCCATCTTCCTGTTCATGGCATCAGTTCTCCAAAGGCCGCTCATGGTTGTTGCAGAGAGTCACAAGACAAGTAAGTCTGAAAAACTTCTTTCACGTAACTGATTTTAAGCCAAGTCTCAAGTTAAGTAAGATGCACAGACCTCTTTATCATGTTACTGGTGGTAAGTTAGCGGAAAATCTTGGCTTTTTATTTTTCTATGATTTTGAGCTTCTTTCTAGGTATTTTATAATTGCGTTGATACAGTTCCTTTCTTATCTGCAGAATCTCAAGATACTTGGGTTGTAACCAAGGAGCGGGATAAAGAGGCAGGACCCCTAAATATCTAAATAAAGAATATTTTGAGAAGGTAACTTGAAATATTTGCATGGGTTGTGAAAAGAGTCATAGATAATTCCCTTGCGAAAATTGTATTCTTGGGCTGGCCCATGAACAGTTTCTGCTAAATCATTTTGTCACATAAAATAATAGGTTGTTTTATTCATCTATTGGATAAGGTAGACAAATTATTCATTGTAGAATTTAAGTTGAAGATATAAATGTTTTTTTGTCTAACCGATTAAGATCGCTAGGTTTATTTTTAAATAGCCCTGAACCCTGGCTGGTCAGAGGACAATTGGTATACTAACTAGGCTTTATTTCAACCAATTGTTCTCTAGGTAAGGTAAATTATCTCCACAACTTTTTGCTCAACAGCTTGGGTAGAGTAAATAGCTCTATTTGTAACTCCATTGATTTATTTCGATTTTGTTATTTCTTGCACTTTTAAATATTGGGGACTGCTAAATGTTGGCAAGATTGGAAGGCTCCCTTCTTTAATTACTTTTCCCACATGGATTGAAACGAGTGGAACACATAGGCAACGAGCAAGCATTCCAAGCTCTCGTGCCTTAAAATGCTGCAACATCATGTTAAAATACATTAAAATACATAAAATTTGAGTATTTTTTTTTAGAACTGATAAAATTGTAATAGGACTCCTTCTAAACCTAATTGTAACTGAATAGGGGGGAAATAGTTCTTGCCTGACTAAGCGGAGCTAGAAGACGATAATCAACACCAGAATAGGAAACAATAAGTTATAACATTGGCCTCTACCTTTCATCTGCACAGCATGCTCCCATTACTTGTAAATATAAAGCTTGAAGCCACTGCAACATTCTGTTTTCCCTTTCAGTTTGTTGAAGCAACAAATCCCCATCTCCTGTGCCTTGCAACACTTCATTGAGCCTTCGTGCAATACTGATATGATGCCTTGTATAATTACTAGGTTGCACCTCGGCACTACCATTCCCACCATCATGCCAGTTGCTAAGCTCTAATCTGGGCTCCGCGCACATTTTGCATTCTACAACAGAGGAAGCAACAGTGCAACGATTGAATCCTCCATATGGTAACCTTGATTCTACATTTCATACGGGGGGAAGAAGGAACGAGACGTCGTAACGACATGAACCACTGGGGTTGCAACTGCCGATGGTTCGTGCAGCAGGGAAGCTGGGACTTGGAGAGAAACGGTCATAGCTTTACCCAATAACCGACCTCTCCGTACATAATTAGCACTACAAGCTGACGAACCAGACAAATCAATGAGAGACATCAAATGTGTAACAAATGTGGAGCACTCTTTGAAGGAATGCAATCCACAACAGAGCAATTCCGTTCATCCAAAACACCTGTGGTTCAGGAAACACAAACATCGAAAGTGTGGGGCTGAATTTGCGCCAAGCCCCTGCAAGAACTTATGAAATCTGGTCGATCTTGAAATTTTTATGAAATCTGGCCGATCTTGAAAATTGTCTGTTCGTTTCTAATTTCCGCACTATTTCTCCGACTTGCCTCTAAACCATGCGACTCAGAAAGAACCCTCTGACTGCCTGGATTTTGCATCCTCTTTCTTTAAACAAGCCATTTCATTTTTTCGATTGTGTATCTTGGTGATTTTCCTCAGCTTTGAACCATCGAAAGCGAATTCAAGGAAATATATAGCACGATATTTTACCAAAATAACTTCCAAGGAAAGAATCCTCGAAGGCTTTTAGCAGTACCCGAAACACAACAAACAAAGATTCTAAACCCGATATTTTACACGAAACCTCGAAAATTCGACAAAAGGATTCACCGAGAAGTTAACCCTGCAAACACCACTATTTCCCATTACAATCAATTTCCATAGATAAATTAAAGTCGATACCACTAGTTCTAAAGATACAAACCAGAGAACCCATATTTCAATGAAATTATACCTTTCTCGAGAAAATATGTAAGCCATGTCCACAGAACAGAAAGGGGATGCGAAGCCGATATTTACACGAAAAGCATTTCATTTGAGCAAGTTGTAACTTAAAACCCTTGTGGTGGCCTAACAACTATACAAAATGCGGCTATAGAGAGAGTGAAAGAAACAAAATAAAAAAAGTAAAATGAAAACTCCTTGCTAAGGCCGAGTTTTACAGCGTCTAGGTAAATACCACTCCTAAAGCGACTCTTTCAGCAATGCCAAAACCATCTGAGAAGTCCGAGTTTTGTAGCTTCTAGGAAAATACCACTCCTGAAGCAGCTCCTTCAACAATTCAAAACCCTATGAGAAGGAATGGGTCGAGGAATTTGAGCAAAGACGGAATAGTTTTACATGTTGGCCATTCCAATTGGCCTTTAGTGGAAAAAGAAAGGCGAGAGAAATTTGGAAAAATATTTGATAATGTGAAGCAGGCTCAATTAAAGTGTTGACAAAAATTGAGGTGATCTGATTCAAAAGAAAGGCCTATCGGCCTAATTAACATATATAGTATATTAATTCTAAATTAATTTATACATTAACAAATGTCTTATAGTTAGCTATGGTTAACATAATCAACCATAGTCAACATGAGTGTTATTGTGCACTGTAGTCATTATCGACATTAATTTTGATATTGTTCCCAAAGTGACAACGAATAAGCAATGCTGCAATTTAACTAACAACAAACAACATCACAATGTAACAAACAAAAATGATATCACAATGTGACAAATAAAAGACAATATCACAATTAGAAAAAGAAATGAATGATGTAATTTCATGAACAAGAAACGATGTCACAATTAGAGAAAAAATAACATTGCAATGAGATAAACAAGAAACAACAACAACAACATGGTAGAATTATTTCTAATTTTTCTCACATTGCTTCTCCTCGAGACCATCCTCCTAATACTCATTGTTAACTTTGGTTAGCAGATATAAAACTTACTGGCAGTCCAGCCACAGGATGGAACCAATAGATTAAGCAGATCGAGGCTGCATGCATTTACATCACATACGAGAAGGACAAGCTGAGATGGGATGGAAAAGCACATCAGAACCAAATTTATATTAGAAAAAATGTATAAATTCATTTATGGATCCACTGAACCAACAACGGACCGCTCCTGGTTGTATAAGTCCTAGAGACGGAATTCCCACTAAAGCTAAAATATTTTGGTTCGTTGGCATTACACGATAAAATTCTTACCTGGGAGACTTTAACCCACATATGATTCATTATCATCTGTGTATGCAACACTCGGAGGACAACAATCATTTACTATTAACCTTCTCTATCTCCAATGGCATATGGAAATTGGTAATTCAAAATCTTCAGATCACTGGCAATTGGCAACAACCTCACTAGCAGAAAGCTTCAAATATTGGACAAAACAACAACAAGACTTTGGCACCTTATCGTTCTTTATTATATGGGGCATTTGGCGCTGCAGGAATAGATTGATCTTTGAGCACAAGCCAATTGACATTAACTTCATTGTCTTGTGGATTATATCACAACCTAAACATCAGAAGACCACCCTACTGGAAATCTTCCATAAACTTCCCACCGGTTTCTTCGATAGGGCTAGCAACAATTCACAATGTGGTTGTGGTTCCCTTATTATGAGTACACTTGGAAACTACCACCACTTCTGGTGGGAGGTGGGTAATGGAACCAATAATAGGGTTGAAATTATTGCATTATGGGGTTTATTATTCTCTCGTTGGCTTACTATTTAGGAATTGCAGGTTTATGGAGATTCTAAAGTTACCATTGTCTGGATCAAGGGACATACTAGCTTCCACCCTCTGTTTCTGACATACTGGATGAAGTGTGTACGCCTACCAGATGGAACCTTTCGACACATTGAATTTAATCACATATGTAGGGAGAAAAACAACATCGTAAACTTACTTTCGAAAAAAGGAGTCACTAAAACAACCGAGAATATACATTTCGGGAAATACAACAATGACATGAAAACAACTATTGGCTCCATCCCTAGCACTTAATAACTCTATTTTAGCACTGTAATGGATGTAATTTTGCTACTGGGATTGTAATTTTGATTTTTTTATTATGGTGGAATAGGGGAGGATAGATATTAGTTGCTGAAATTAGATATACATGCAACTTACTACTTTATATACTCTTTGAAGAACGAGATGAACATAAATTTCTAAGAACCATGTAATTGAACTTTCTTTTTTAATATATAAAAAGACATTTTTTCTTTTTGAATATATATATAACGAAATGGTTTTTACATTTAAAAAAAATATGAAACCTCGAGACAATTATGGGTAATTTGTTTTTGAAACCATAGTTACACCCTCGTATACAATGTAATGTATAAAATATAGCACATATAAACTATATTATATAGTTCTTATTTTTCTTATTCCAACCTATTAATATTTTTACTCTCATCTCTAACACCTTTGACAAAGAGACGATGGACAAGTCCTCCCTAAATCCACTTTATGTGAATGACCACCCACCATGTTTTTCACCTTCATAACCTTAATTAGGAAACCGAAATTTTGATTCAAGTGGAGGGCGATATGAATATTGGAATGGTGAACTGGCTTTACCAGATGCCAAGAGAGATGGAAGGTTGATGCATGATGGTGAAATCATAGCCTTGTTTGTTGAGAAGATCGATAATATGGATGTTAATAACAAAAATATAGAAGCGACCGACACTACAATTCAGTTGGAGGCAAAGATTATGTTGGAATTTTACTCCCAATCACCGCCATGAATAAGGAGTGGCGCAACCCACAAATTCCATCGATTTTGACAGTAGAGAAGGAAAACAACAGATCCAAGAAGCTGGAGGTGTTTTCACGCAATCCGTGAAAATAGCAAAAGAGTATCAGGCCTTAAAACTCTGCATTTAATTCCATCTACCACATTGACTTACCTTTTCCCAGAAGCGCGCAAACCACCACTCTTTTGTTTGATCATTTAAGCCATTCACCATATGATTTTTTTACCGCCGATGCGATATATGGCGGGACCCACTTATCTTTTCATCCACAATGCATTGCGCACTTCGCATTATATACCACTTACCTTTCGGCAGCTGCAAGTTAATTATTTGACATGTGATGTGATCGTGCTATCACACGTTGCATTCACAACCGTTTATGTTTTCCCATAAAATGCAGCAACATATGTTATTTATTTTGCGACGCGATTGCGCCATCACACATCGCGCCCGTAACCTTTTACGTTTATCCGTGTTCACGCTAGATAAAATTTAAGCTCGCCGATCTGTGATCTACGATGAAGAGCCGGATGCGATGAGGACTCAGAGCCAGAAAAAATGATATTTGTGATCCGCTAGTTTGTGTGTTTGAAGGCGTCTTCACGCGTTTTTATGTATAAACAGAATATGGCTTACGTGCTGATTAAATGCAGAAATGGGTCTTTCGATAACCCAAGGATGAATGTTGTTGAATGTCGGTTTAGCATTGAAGCAACATTTAATAGATTAGGTTTTCACAGGCTTCGACCATTTGATATAAGCATTGTAATTTCATTATGTTAGAGAGAGAGTTAAATATAAACTCAGAGAAGAGTTGAATAAATTTAAAAAAAAAAGGAGGTTCCACTCTTGTGTAATTTTACGCTGTCTGTGTATTGAATGTTTAATTTCCGCATTATTGTTTGTATTCTATGTGTTAGGGGAAACACATTTCCTTTGTCTGATTGTATTCATAATCACCAACATGGTATCAGAGCAGGTCTAGGCTCTTAGCCAAAGAAGCATGAGCTCGCTCTCTTTGCTGTAGAATCCGTAAGATTGGTTTGAGAAGCAAATTTCTCCTGCAGTGAGAAAGCTTTTGTTTGAAACAGTTAAGTTGATTGTTTGTTTAACATTGCCAGAATGGCAACAATAGGCACAATCCTGAAAAATCCCCAACTACCACATTTTAATGGGAAGAATTATGATTATTGGGCCATTACAATGACAACCTTGTTTGCTTCACAAGATATATGGGAACTGGTGGAACAAGGTTTCCAAGAACCAACAGACGCAGCAGCACTGGCTACTTTGACAGCAACAAAAAGAGAATTGTTAAGAAATAATAAGAAGAAGGACTCCAAAGCCATCTTATATCTCTATCAAGAAGCACATGAGAGTATTTTCCCTAGGATTGTAGTAGCGACAAATTCTAAGGAGGTGTGGGATATTCTCAAAATAACCTATCAAGGCATGGAGAAGGTGAAGACAACAAAGTTACAAATGTTGAGGAGAGATTTTGAAACTCTCTGTATGAAAGAGTCTGATAACATAGATTTATTATTCACACATGTGATTGGGTTGGCTACCCAGATAAGGTCTCATGGAGAGACACTTGAGGAAAGAAGAATAGTGGAGAAAATATTGAGAAGTCTACCCTAAATATTTGATGCCATAGTAGTGGCAATAGAGACAAAGGATCTCTCACAATTTTCAATGGATGAGCTTTGTGCATCCCTGATGTCTTATGAACAGAATAGTGAACTCCTCATTGGAGCATGCATTTAAGAAACAAATGTCTTTTGGTCAAGGTAGAGGTCAAGGAAGATTGAACTACCGAGGAAAAGGAAGAAGCCCATAGACAAGTGGAAGAAACAGCCCCGCAAGCACAAGTGGAAGGGGAAACAATAAGAATCAAAATGAAGGCTCAAGGCAAAGTCAAGCGCAAGGAAAAAGGTATGATAAATCCTGAGTCCAATGTCATTATTGTAAAAGGTATCAGAATTATGCAAATGAATGTATAAAGAAACAAAATGACATGAATAATAGGCAAAATGCTAATTTTGCAAAATAATATAAGAACCAGAGTAATGTGCTTCTAACATGTAATGTAGCACAATAAAAACAAGATGTATAATTCTTAGACTCAGGTTGTAGTAACCACATGACTGGAAACATAGCAATGTTTGATAATCTGGATGAAGATATGAAGTCTGAAGTGACAATGGGGACTGATAGCAAAGTCTCTGTCAAGCGAAAAGGAAGAGTATCAATACTCATAAGGAAGGGAGAAAAGAAGTTTGTGCCAGATGTCTATTATGTACTTGGCTTGAAATGTAACCTTTTGAGCATTGGACAACTCGTGAACAAGGGCTACAATGTATTCTTTAACAATGATGTGTGTACTATCATGGACATACCTCCAAGTAAGAGAGTCATTGCAGAAGCGCATATGAAAAAGAATAGGATGTTTCCTCTCAAGCTCAGAACAAAATTGAAGGAAGGAGGTGTGGTAGCAGCAGCCACACAAGAGGTCTTTCAAGAAGAAGTGAAAGATGAAAACTGGTTATGGCATTTTAGATTTGGACATCTCAATTTTGGAGATTTAAACCTCTTGCATAGAAAAGGGATGGTAAGATGATTACCACTCATAGAGAAACCATACAACCTATGTGAAGGCTGCATCTTGGGCAAACAACACAGAGGATCATTCCCAGCAAGGAAGAGTATAAGGGCAAAGGCACTCTTAGATATTGTCCACTCAGATTTGTGTGGACTAATTCAAACGCCATCTTTAGCTGGTAGCCAAAATGTTTTGAAATTCATAAATGATTACACCAGAAATACATGGGTGTATTTCCTGAAACATAAGAGTGAAGTGTTTGAAAATTTCTACCACTTCAAAGCTCTTGTTGAGAAGCAGAGTGGGCACTACATCAAAGTGCTGATAACTGACAGAGGAGGAGAATATATCTCCAATTATTTCCTACGTTTATGTAGGGAGAATGGCATACACAAGAAGTTTACCACAAGGTACACACCACAACAAAACGGTGTTGCAGAAAGGAAGAATAGGACCATCATGGACATGGTCAGAAGTATGTTGAAGAAAAAACATTTTCTAGATGAGTGTTGGGCTGAAGATGTCAATTGTGCAGCGTATATTTTGAATGCCCAACCAAAGTTGTTATGAACAGAGTTATGGAAGAAGCATGGAGTGGAACAAAGCAGTTTGTCACTCACATGAAAGTATTTAGATGTGTGGCTTATGCACATGTCCCAGATCAACTAAGGAAGAACTTAGACATCAAGGGGGAGAAGTGTATCATTGTTGGATATAGTGATGAGTCCAAAGCCTACAAACTCTATAATCCATCCACCAAGAAAGTTATAATCAACAGAGATATGCAGTTTATTGAAGAAGAAACTTGAGATGGAAGCTTGGAGAAAACAGTGAACATGAATACATGTGTGAAGAGCAAGAGGAATGCACAACAACAAATAATTCCTCCACGGTGGCTCCTCCTCCACCTACACAAGCACAGCAAAGCACACCACAAGCAGGAAACAAAACAACCTTGAGAAATCAAAGAAGTGATTCTCCAAGCACACCACAGGGACTGGAAACTCCCTTGAGTTCAAGTGGAACTTCAAGCACACCAAGAAGACCAAGATTCAGAAATTTAAGTGAAATTTATGAGCAAGAAGCCGATAATGGTAATGGTCTAAACTCTTTATTTTCCTTGTTTTGTCATGTTGATGACCCAATTCATTTTGAAGATGTAGTAAAAGAAAAAAAATGTATTGAAGCAATGAATGAAGAGATTGGTGCAATAGAAAAGAATGACACATGGGAATTAGTGGACTTCCCAAAAGGTAAAGAAGTCATTGGAGTGAAATGGGTCTATAAGACCAAAAGAAATGTCGAAGGAAATATTGAAAGGCATAAAGCGAGACTTGTTGTGAAAGTCTACAAGCAACAACAAGGAAGGGACTATGAAGAAACCTTTGCACCAGTTGCAAGGAAGGAGACAATGCAGACAATGTTGTCCATAGCAGCACAACAAAAGTGGAAAGTCTACCAAATGGATGTAAAGCCAGCATTCCTAAATGGAGTGTTGAAAGAGGAGATATATGTTGAACAACCTCTAGGCTATGAGATTGAAGGCGAAGAGCACAAAGTGTGCAAGTTGAAGAAAGCTCTTTATGGGCTGAAGCAAGCACCAAGAGCATGGTACATTAGGATAGATGCTTACTTGACAGAAAATGGGTTTGAAAAATGTGATGGTGAACCCACACTCCACTCAAAGAAAATGATGGTAAGATCCTTATAGTTGTTTTATATGTAGATGATTTAATCTTTACTGGCAATGAAGTTTCTTTCATTGCTGATTTTAAAGGAGTCATGAAGAGTGAATTTGAAATGACTGACTTAGGTTTATTGAGACATTTTTGGGGAATTGAAGTATAGCAAAATGAAAAGGGAATTTTTATTTCCCAAGCAAAATATATTGAAGAAGTGTTGAAGAGGTTTAACGTGGAGAACTACAAAGCAACAATAACTCCAACTGTCATGGGGTTAAAATTAAGCAAAGAATATTGCAGCAAGAATGTTGATTCGATATTGTATAAGAGCATAGTTGGCAGTCTAATGTATTTGACTACAACTATGCCTCATATTATGTATGCTGTAAGTTTAATTTCCTGATTCATGGAGACACAAAAGGAGACACATTGGCAAGAAACCAAAAGAATTCAGAGGTATGTGAATTGAATAAAGGAGTATGGTGTTCTATACTCCTCAACTGATAATTTTAAACTGATTAGTTACACTAACAGTGATTGGGTTGGAAGTGTAGATGATAGGAAGAGCACATCTGGGTATGTGTTTCATTTGGGATCGGGAGCCATTTCATGGGCTTCCAAGAAGCAACCAATAGTTGCTTTATCAACAATAGAAGCAGAATATGTGGTAGCAATAATATCAACATGCCAAGCAGTATGGATGAGAAGGATGCTAAGAGATTTATGTCATGAGCAAGACAAGGGAACCAAAATCTATTGCGATAATAGCTCAACAATTGCATTCTTAAAGAATTATGTTTTTCATAAGAGAACAAAGCATATTGATGTAACATATCATTTTATAAGAGAATTGGTTAACAATGGTGAGATTGTTTTGCAGCACTTCAGGACAGAGGAACAATTTGCTCATATCCTCACAAAGCCATTAGCACAGAAAAGTTTTGAGTATCTCAGAAAATGTTTGGGAATGAACGATGGCAGCAGTTGTGATTAAGGGGGAGTGTTGGAATTTTACTCCCAACCACTATCATGAATAAGGAGTGGCGCAGCCCACAAATTCCATCAATTTTGACAGCAGAGAAGGACAACAACAGATTCAAGAAGTTGGAGACGTTTTCACGCAATCCACACAAAGATCAAAAAAGAGTATCGAGCCTTAAATTCTGCGTTTAATTCCATCTACCGCATTGACTTACCTTTTTCCCGCAGCGTGAAAAATGCAAGTCTTTTGTTTTATCATTTAAGCCATTTGCCAGATGATTGTTTTACTGCCGATGTGATATCTGACATGACCCACTTACCTTTTAAGCCACAATGCATTGCACATTTCGCATTATTTACCACTTACCTTTCTGCAACCGCAAGTTAAGTTATTTGACATGCGATGCGATCGTGCTATCACACATCGCATTCACAACCATTTATGTTTTCCCGTAAAATGCAGCAGCTATGTTATTTGTTTTGCGACGTGATTGCGCCATCGCACGTCGTGCTCGCAACCTCTTATGTTTATTTGTGTTCGCGCTAGATAAAAGTTAAGCTTGTCGATCTGAGATGAGGAGCTAGATGCGATGAGGAGCCGGATGCGATGAGGAATCAGACCCAAAAAAAAAGATATTTGAGATCCGCGAGTTTGTGTGTTTAAACACGTCTTCGCGTGTTTTTATGTATAAGTAGAATATGACCTGCGTGTTGATTAAATGCAGAAATGGGTCTTTCGATGGCCCAAGGAAGAATGTTGTTGAACGTCTACTCAGCATTGAAGCAACATTGAATAGATTAGGTTTTCACAGGCTTCGACCATTTGATATAAGCAATGTAATTTCATTATGTTAGAGAGAAAGTGAAATAGAAACTCAGAGAAGAGTTGAATAAATTTCAAAAAAAAGGAGAGATTCCTCTCCTGTGTAATTTTACGCTGTCTATGTATTGATTGTTTAATTCCACATTTTATTTTGAAGTCTCTATATTATGGGGGAGCATCCATCTATTATTGATTTCGTTCAATATTTCTAACATATTAGGCTCAACGATTTCATAGAGTCTCTTGAAGATGAAATTGGTTTATAATTGAGTCTACTGATGAAAAAGCCTACAGATTAAATAGGTTCAAATAAGCAAAGCGACTTAACTGCATAGAGAAATTCTAAAGCGACCTCGATGACGCCTTATATACGAGGCTTCACATATTACTACCTTATTCGCGCAAAGATTGATTTCTTCGTAGACTATGTTACTCTAGATGAACATGGAATCATCATTCCGAACCAATGGAGATTCAACACTCTATTCTATTAGCTATTTTTATTTTTAATAATAAAGATATTTAGTTTGCTTTAAGTAAAAGCAATATGACAACTTATGCCGTAAAAATATTTTTTCAACACTTTTAATCATAAATAAATAAACAAATTTCATCTTAGAGAAAGTGTATAAATATGTCTAATTTATGTGTTTTTCAACATTTTCTTCATATCTAAATAATATGATGCAGTAGTATATTTGTTGATGATTAAACTTTATTACATAATTATTATTTGTATTTTTATTATGTAAATTTCAAATATAAAATTCATTTTGAATATATATATATATATAATTTGAAAATATGACATTGTTGTATTGGAATCCATTTATATCTATTTAAATATAAATCTATCCTACATTCAATATATTGAAAAAATTCAAATCTCTCGAATACAAATCTTTCTCTTTACACTCAAAAAAATTAAATTTTTTTTAATCCAAAACCTATAAAATCTGGAGTTCGATAAATCTAAACCCCGAAGAAGTGTTACCACCATTAAATGCAAAATATACAATGAACATCGTATTTTCTTTCTTAGGGATCTACTACAACCAGAATCTCGAAAATTCAACCAGCAAGAGTGACATAATGTCCCCTTCCCACCGGCCTACGCCGCTACTCGGTTGCCGGGAATGGGAGTCCGGATTCGTCGTGATACTTATACCTCAACACCAATACAGTGGCGGCTTGCCCAATACGAGTGACGTGAACTCCAACGCTGGAGACGAATATCTTCGGTGCTAGATGGACCTAGATGGGGATGCTAGATGGACATTAAGGTGGCGATTATAGATGACATAAATCTTTTATACTTCCGTAATATGTTGAGACTACCCGTATTCAGAAATTGGTTTTCCTGAGACTACCGGTATTCAGTATTTGGTTTTCCACTTGTGTTTTTATAATACCAAAATCTTTTTAAATAAACCTTTGTCAAACAATATTTGGCAATATTGTCAAATCACTTCCCATTAATTTTACAAATTTGTTCAGCTTCACTTCACAAATTTGTTTTATGATAGAGTTGGTATCACCAAATTCCATTTTAGGACATTCCTGTTTGCTTTATCCGAATGCAAATTTAGCGCATAATATTGATTGAAAATGTCTTCAGCTTTACGGTCGTCTCTAGGCCTGCCCACCTATATCACTGTAAGATATGTTGGAGTGGAGCAACGTTCTAGAATTCTATTTTGGAGGCCGAGTCTTATTTTTATGTTACCTTCGTGCTCCAAGTCCATAAAGGAATTTCGGTGGGATGGATTAGCAACTGAAGTCAAAGACGTTGCTCCGCAACAACGACATTTTCCTGAATGATATGTCCACATGAAATGAACACTCCATTACCCCCGCGGAATCCAACAATCGGATTAGAGATCGATCAGTCAACCCGTTAATGCGGTAGGTTTGGTAGGGTGTTCATTGACTTTGGAAGCTACACCATTGCAGTTTACCTATAAAACGGTCGTTTGCAAATTTCAGTATCACTGCATTCACTTCTCATTGTTGGAATTCCTGCTACTTCTATTTTTCTGTACTCCATGAGAATGAAGACCAGTTCAAATATTAATGTTATTGCAATTAGGGTATTTATGTTTATTTATGTTTGCTCCAGCGTTGCTCGTGTCTTTGGAGAAGCGCAGGGAACTAGAGTCGGATTTTACTCCTACACTTGTCCTAGCGTTGAATATATAGTAAAATCCACCATTCAGTCACATTTTGCTTCTGATCAGACCATTGCATCGGGGTTGCTGAGGCTTTTCTTTCATGACTGCTTCATAAACGTATGGATTTATATTTGATTTTCTTTTTTTAAAAGAAATGGATTTGATAAGTGTATGATGAAGCGGGAGTATGTTGATTGCAGGGCTGTGATGGATCCATATTGATTACTGGTCCCTCTGCAGAGAAAAACGCGCTCACAAATCTTGGGTTGCGAGGATTCGAAGTGATCGAAGATGTGAAGACCAAAGTAGAAGCTGCATGCCCAGGGGTTGTTTCATGCGCTGACATTCTCGCACTTTCTGTCCGTGATGCAGTAGTTCTGGTATATTTCATCACTTTCCCGGATTGCATTTCTCAATTCATAGCAACAATCTAAAGTCTAAACTTTCTTTCCACGGCAATATTTCATGATATCTAGCTGCATGTTTAGAACTTTGGTTACATTACATTTAAATTTGGGTTTTGAGGAATGAAAGTGTTAATGTTACTGGCATTACATTACAGACGAATGGACCGAGCTGGTCTGTCCCGACAGGAAGGAGAGACGGGTTGGTATCGTCTTCATCCGACGCCGCCAATTTGCCTACACCGTCCGATTCCGTTACCGTACTGAAGCAGAAGTTCGCAGACAAAGGCCTCACGACCGAAGAACTTGTCATCCTTAATGGTGAGAGCTCTGCATTCTCTTTTGACTAAATAGCTGTGACCATTGATGTTGCCGGTATAATTAACTTATGTGCGTTTTATTTTTTTCACATTTAGGAGCTCATACGATCGGAAAAACCGACTGCCAGTTTTTCAGCTACCGCCTTTACAACTTCACATCCACAGGGGACGCGGATCCGACGATCAATACGGCATATCTGAGCAATCTTCAATCCCAGTGCCCTTCGGGTGGTGACGGATCGAAGAGAGTTGATTTGGACAAGGGAAGCTCCACGACATTCGATGCACCAGCAATGATGCAAAACGCTGCTTGAACTGATCAGAGGTTTCTGGTGGACAACTCAACGGAATCCTCAAACTACGCAGGGGGGGACAACTCCACCAAACCTTTCGTGCAAAACTACGCAAGAGGGACCTTAGGTGTGTCGAGCTTCAATTTGGCTTTCACAAAATCTATGGTGAAGATGAGCAACATTGGAGTGAAGACAGGCACGGATGGCGAGATTCGTAAGGTCTGCTCGGCAGTTAATAATCAAACAGCAAATTAACGGTATCCTACTAGTATGGTAATAAGAACGTTGGTTTGATTCTATTAATAAGGCTGAATAAGACTGCAGCTGCGATCAGTCACGAGACTGCAAGCTGCAATTTACAATAATGTATTCATAGTTTCTCTATTGTCTGTTATAAGTGTGCATCCGTGACTGATCACTCAGAATGCAAGCTGCAACCTCTAACACTGCAGCCGTGATTGTTCGCGCAGAATGCACGCTGCAACCTCTAGTAATGTATACATAGATTGTCTATTTGATTGGTCGTGTTAAAATAGGTGTTTTGGACTCTGTTTATAAATGACTAGCTCTCTGTCAACTGGTTATAATTTACGTGGAATTTAATAATTTTTGTGTAATAAGGTTAACCAAATAATAAGTGTAAGTATAAAGCGCTTATAGTCTCATCCTTCTATCTCATCATTGTAAAAATTAATTGAACCCACCCAAATCTCGACTCACATCACATGGCTCCATGGAGTTAAAATGTGTGACTAATAAAAATAGAATAGTAGCTTTCCTTTGGATTTGCTAATTATTGAGAATTATATACATGTAAATCTTAATAATCTTAAATTGTCTATTTAATATTTCAATCGATACCTTTAGACTATGTGATAAAGGATAATCTTTCATGCTAACATGGAAATCAAAACTCCAAACTCCATGAGGAGAAAATAATTTCATAGTTTTGAATTATTTATATAAATTTATAAAAATATGCAGTATACAAAATCAAAATAATATTTAAATATATTAATTATTTTTAATAATTATATGAAAAACATTTTTATAATTTATAATTTATATTTGTTATAGTAAAAGGAAAATTTTAAAAATAAGTCATAAAATTGAAACAATTTATCTAATCTAATCAATGGTTGGAAGTTCGGAAATATACTTGAGTATAAAGATAGATTGATCCACATTTAATTAATTGGATGTAGTTCAAGTGGTTGAGAAAAATGTAGTTATCTTCATCATCCAATTCAATTCCTTCATGTGACATTTTGAATTCTTAATGAGTATATTCTTGTTGTGTGAGAGCTCTTTGATGATCAAAACATGTTTATTCCTCGGGATGAGTCTAAAGTCTTTCACATAGATGGATTTATCTTGTGGTTATCATGGAACAAAAAAATATTTTTGCGGAGGGGATTGGGGGAATAACCCGTCACATAAAAAAATAATGTTTCTCCTTAATTTCAGCTTCATAAGGTAGACCCACATAATTAATACATTTGGATCAAAACCTCTAATGTTAAGATGATTTATATGGAAATTTTTTTATTTCACACCTATTAACTCAACCTTTTATAAGAAAAAAAATCTAATAAAAATTGTCCTTATAATACCCTAGAACAAGATATTCATAGTCTAAGAAATGAAGGTAATATTCTCTTGCTATGACACTTTAGTTCTAGAATCATAACTAACCAAGCTATTCTTCTAAGCAATGATTCCAATCAAAATTGACTTTGGCTAGATGAGGACATTATTTTAGTTAGTAGATACAAAAGAAACTCTGAAGACCTCACTAGGAATTTATTTGATATCACGTTATTGAGGCTCTATAGTTCTCAAGACCTTATAATTTGCAATGGCTTAATCAAGTCATCAAAATTTAATTAGATGATATGTATTCATCGACTTGGAAATAAATTTGTGGATTATGTGATATCAATATCCTATCTCCAACCAAATTACAAACTTTGATGTCTTAAATGACCATGAGGCTGAATTTGATCATAAACCTTTAACCTTAAATATTTCCGTGCACAAAAGCCACATGCAACAAAATTTTGAGAACCAAAGGCACTTGTTTTCTGAGAAAAGTAAAATTGATCTCTTTGTAAAATATTTAAATAGACAATTACACCTCTTAACTTATAAAAATAACATCGAAACCTCTATCATAATTTTACTATATCTCACTTTGCTTCCATTAACAAGATTTCCAGTGAGATGCCATATAAAATGAATAATAGAACTACTAACCATTGATATAGAAAAGAAATTAGGGAAGCTCCTAATGAATCATCAAGCTTGATATGTTAAATATATACAAATTTCTTATTAAAAGAAAGAAAAAGTACTATATAAATATAAAGTAAGAGTAGTTGTTGTACTTATATAAATATGATCCTAGAAATTTTTGGAGGAAAATTTTAATTCATAAAACTATATAAAATACTCCAATTCCCTTAAAAAATCAGAATTCCTACATTAAAAACCTTCATAAATCCCCTAATACCATAGAAAAAAATATGAATTTTCCTATAGAGAATGATTTGTTGTATTTTGAAGATGTTTAGTTTGGGTTAAGCAACTATCTAATGGGAAATCTAAAGATATTGAGGGGTAACAAATTGATTTATTTATTTATTTATTTTAAATAGGAGGGTCTAAACAAAGTTACCGATCAAACAAGAACTATTATCTCAAATCGAGAAATATAGCCCCAAAAAACTCAAAAGACGTAAAAAAACACCCCAAAAACGAAAAGTGTGTATTCGAGAATACATTTTATTTTTAGGGTCAAATTTCAACATTTTCTTAAATTATGCTAAAAACCAATTTTTTTTCTTGAAAAAAGGATTGAAAAAACACCCTTGAAACAAAAAGTGTTGATGTTGGAATAACCAAAAAACCCCCGAGTCACAATTTTGACACTTTTTAACAATGAAATTAAAGATAAAATATTAGTACTTTGAAAAATCGTAAAATTCCAACAATTTTGATACATGATGTTAAAGATAAAAATATCATGTCTGAAAGCCTTATAATTTCCAAAAATTTTCATCCATCTTGTTAAAGATAAAATATATTGATTCTAAAAAACTCTAAATTGTAATTGTTTTCGACCACAACGTTAAAGATAAAATATCATAGCTCAAAAAAACCTTAATATTTTGACAAATTTTCAACCATGGTTTTAAAAATATTAAGTTTTTAACATATTTGAACCATCAAATTATGGAAAAATCATATTAATAAAACAATTTTTTAAAATTAACAAGTAAATGAAAGATTTATTATTTCAAGAGTAATTTTTATTTTAAAGGATAAAACTATATCTCTTTTCAAATATTAGCCTAAGAAAACTTATCTAATTGCAAACAAAACCTAAAAATAAACCATCAAAACGAAGTTTCCCCTTTCAATGAGCCACAAAATTTCCAAAATTTTTAAAAGTATCTTATACCAAATGTTAACAATAAATAATATCATGGAAATATCACTGTATAATTAAAAAATTCAATATTAATTTCTAATATTTTTTCTACTTTTAATCAAAATATCAACAAATGATAACAATAAATAATATTATGGCAATATCAACGCATAATTCAAAAATTCAACATTAATTTATAATATTTTTTTTCTTTTAATCATAATATCAACTCAACAGTTATTCACCCTCGAAGCTATAAATGAATCAATTCCGTGGAATTTTTTTGATGGGGCTTCTGGTGCAAATGGTCTTTGCGGTGCTGGTCTTATCATTCATCTTTCTCATGAAAACTCTTTCCGTGGGATTCGTGCTTCAAAGGCCTTGGACAAGGGTCCAATAAACACTACTACATAAAGGGGGGTTTTAAGACAATATTTAAGACAATTTTTGGGTAAATTGTCTTAACTTAAGACAAAAGAAAACTTGTGTATCGTCTTAAATATTGTCTTTAAGCGGGTGTCTCAAATTAAATTGTCTTAAAATATTGTCTCTATAAAGACAATACATAACACAAGCATTTTTGTCTCTCTAGAGACAGTTTCATTTTTGTCTCTCTAGAGACAATAGTAGCACTACAACACAAAAGTGGGTTTTAAGACAATTTTTGAGTAAATTGTCTCAAATTATTGTCTTAAAATTTGTCTCTATAAAGACAATAGTTGGAATTAAAGACATATTGTCTTTATGGAGACAATGTCTTTAATCCTATCTATTGTCTTTCTAGAGACAATATAAAACAATGAATCCAGAAAAATATCTCACCATTAAAATAAATCAATATAAAATTATTTAATTAAAAAAATCTACAATATCATTGAATAATTTATATTAGGGTACAGTGGAATCGAACCACCAACCTCCTGCATGGCAGGTGCTCTTCCATTGAGCTAGCACTCTTTAAAGAATTATGTGAGGAGTTATGACAGTCCTTGAAATTGTATAATAGGCATTGATTTTTAATAAATGTTCAACACATAATGGCATAATGTGATATGAGATTCTAGCAAGCTCAAACACAAAAATATTATATGGCTGCAATTTTTTTTTTCCCAATTGCTCAATTTGGTGACTCACCAAATATGTACAAAAGAATTCACATTTTTACAATATAAATACAAATGAAGATTTTTTGACATACAATACATGTGATATTTGTGGCTGAATGGGCTAATCATGTACATTATTTATTCTAGTTACCCAGAAAACAAGCGCCAATCACCATGTTGTACCAAAGTAATATGATCTTGGTCTTGAGATTACCATAAACAACACTCCATTATGATAATAAAGCCACCTTACTAGTTGTGTTTAGTTCTGACATAGCGCAGCCCACCAAACACACCACAATATTTGGAGGTAGACACTGTTTCTCTCTTTAGACCCATAAGAAGGTTATTTTCCTGTACAATTTTTTTTTCAAATTGATAAATGTAGGTAATTTACAACTATAGTCTACTGCTATATAAAGCCAGGCCACATGCAGCTTTACTGTTCAGTAGCCTTCTCATGAACAAGGCCTAAAATAAAAAATTGTGATATCGCAGGGCCTAAACTATTAGCCAACATTCTCCAAAATCTCCCAAAGGAAAAACTGTTGTTGGCTCTATTGCTAAGCTTCAAAACATCACAAATATGTTCTTTGCATGAATCTCTATTATCTTGTAGCTTCTTAACAGCTTTATTCCTCTTGTCATGAAACTGTTGAATGCAAACATGTATCTATGATTAATCTGTTTAGTAATCAAAGTACATCTAACTTAGTTTGGCATGCTTCAATTTACCATCATGAGAACTAACAATTTACCCTCATGAAAACATGTATCTATGATTAATTTTTTTTAGTGATCAAAGTACATCTAACTGAGTTTGGCATGCTTCAATTTATCCTCATGAGAAGAAGAATTATATCACAACAAAGGAAATAATCTAGAACAAGAATCATGTTATAGAAGTCATTACCAAATGTTTGATATTGTGACACATAATATTAAAATAATTTCAATAAGTTGTGCTCTTTATCTAATAACTCGTCCAAAACAGGTGGTATGTAAATAAAAGAAAGGAAAATGCTTTAGGTGGTTCAAACTCTATCCAAAATTGTGTAGGGGGTAAGGATAAAGCAAGGGAAAATACATTGAAGTTTCAACAAGTCCCAACTTTAATTGAAAATTGCAATGAGGCAAACTTACAAATAATTTTCCCCTTAGTTTGGAGATGTTCATTGATGCATGTTCATTGATGCAAACAAAAAACAAAATTCTTAAGGAAAGTAGGGTTGGAAGAAAAAAGTTGCATTGTTTCACTCTGCTAGAAGATATAAAGCTTTTTATAGCTTCTATTGAAAAAACGCAGCATTAGAGGCATTCACATGCTAAATGGATTTTTAAAATAGCCTGCAAGTTAGTATACAATCCTAAAAATCCCTGAAATAGACATATCCTTAATGGCACCTAGCTTTCTTAGTGGAAAATCAACATTAAAAATTCTACTTAATGTGTGGAAACTGGAAAACACTAGACATCAACTGAATTACTCAAACCCAAAAGGATCATGATAAATCTAAAGTATAGAATCACCATAAAATTCACCTCACTAGAACCTGATGTACTCCTTTGATGCTTTGAATTTGATTGGAGAAAATCCATTTGTATGTATTCTAGCTCAGCTTGCAATTCTGCTTCAATCTCAACCATTCCAGTGACCTGTTGTGTAGGTTCATCAGTGATAACACTTACAGAAAATTCATTAGCTTGAAAGGGGGTGCCCACAGAGTTGGGATATTCTTTTTCTAACTTCCAATTTGCAGCTGCTCCTGGATGTTCTTGTTGATATGTGTAATTTTCAGCATGACAACCCTTGTGCATTTCACTGTCTTGCAGATAATCCTTTCTTTCATCAAGATGTCTTTTTAATTCCTGAACCAAGCCTATTGTCTGATGTAATAATAAATTTAACTTGTCAATTTCACATTTTCCGGATGAAATCATGAACATAACACCAATCCCAACTCCATAACTGAACCATAACGCACCTGCCAAATTCAGCGTAGAAAATAGCAAGCTGCATCAAGATTACATCATTGTATAAGCTCTTATAGTCATGCAAGCCCTTATTTTTAACTTAATAAAAAAATAACTCAATGGAGTTAGCTCAGTGTGACACCCTTGTAACTTGACTTGCACAAAAAGCTAATAATAAACAAAACCTACAAACAAATTAATCTATCCATACAAAGAAAATTAACTAGAATTAGCACAAGCAATACAACCACTACCCAAAGAGCTACACCAACTTGCTAGTAGGCGTTGATGACACATATGATGTACACAATAAGCCATGACTGCATCGTCAACTCATTCAAGACAGATTTGGCACTCTCCTCATTCACCGTTACTAATTTCTTTGACCACTTCTTCAATGTAAACTTTTGAACGTATAGAACTAGAATCTCCATTAACACACATTTAGCTTCCTAGAAGAAAACGCCTTGCCTGCTTATACATAGTAAGGCAACTATAAATAGTTAGCAAAAATGGCTTTAGTAACATACAGAAAAGGGGTGTGAAATGTTTAACTTTAGCAAGAGGAAAGAAAATGTTGTATTTGATGAAATTGTTTGTCTAATATAAAGAGAGTTCCGTAAAAATGTTGTGGTAAACACAAGTTTGGGTTTAAATTATAAATTTAGCTAATTCAAAATCAAAGATGCTTTTGAATAATTAAAAAGTAGCTATTGGCTGGCTAGATGACCCTCCCTGAAATGGCCATTACCTCAGCTAAGTAAACCTTGCTGAAGAAAGGTCCTTGCCTTCTCTATAGTTTAGGGCTCTTCCTTTCACCAAGGAAAAGGGGTTTCCTTCTCCTGGCTATTGTCTCATAGTGGTTTGGAGTTTTGATACCATAAAGGTGTACCCAACAAAAAAATTATTTTTTTAGAGAAGTGGAAGATCATTACAAAATGTTTATAACATAATCCTTGTGAATGAGGACTTGTGGAAGTCTTGTGATGGATGGAATCTCTATACAAAAGTTCAGTCTAGAGATATCTTTCCAACAGAGAGTTTTTGGCATTAGCTCTACTTGATTTCATATTACCTAGAACTTGAATTCCAAAGAAATCCAAGAAGAAATCTTCAGTGAGATATAAAGGATTATAAAGGAATGTATGAAAAGTATTAACCATCATAAAAAATAAATTGAATTATGTGATATGTTGCATATACAAACAAGATGCTAAAGGGAGGATAATTACACTGCAAGAAGTGCAGAGGGTGGGTGCTCTTGGTCAACTCTTTCACTATCGCTGTCAATGTAACACATGAGGGTGTGAATTCTATCAACTCTGTATATGTATGTCATTGTGAATTATATGTTCTATTATATATACAGATAGGATGCCCGAGGATAATTGCACTGCAAAAAGTGCTGAGGGTGGGTAATGTATCAACTCTTTGTATATGTGTCTGTCATTGTGAATTATGTGCTCTGTTATACATACAAACAAGATGCCCAAGGGAGGATAATTGCACTAGGTATTTATCATCTTTGTATATTGATTCCATTGTAATACATCAGGGTGAGAATTCTATCAATTCTTTGTATACGTGTGTGCCATTGTGAATTATGTGCTCTTCTACATACATACAAACAAGAATTTATCATCATTGTATATTGATGCCATTGTAATACATCAGCATGAGAATTCTATCAGCTCTTTGTATATGAGTGTCATTGTGAATTATGAGCTCTACTATATACATACAAATAAGATGCCCAAGGGAGGATAACTGCGTTGCAAGAAGTGCAGAAGGTGGGTATTTATCAACTTTGTGTGTCATTCTAATTCTGTACTATACAGAGGGTGTGTATTTATCAACTCTTTGTGTGTGTATTGTGTAATTTTAATGATGTACTAAATTTAGATGGTTAGCTGGGACTTGTTGAATATAAATGTTAACACAAACCCATTTAAATCAACATATGGATCTGAAATATTGAAACCTGGGATATGCAACTTCTAGGTACATATGGTACTAAGGTCAGATAGATAGGTTTAGTTGTGTAGTAGTGTTGAATGGGAGGTGATCTTGTCCTTAATGAGTTAATGGTTAAGAACATGTGTTTCCTTCTAAAAGGCCACAAGTTCAAATGCAAAAGAGGGTAATAACATGTGTTTCCTTCTAAAAGGTTACACAAGTTCAAATGAAAAGGAGGGTAAACAATATTTACTCCTCCCTTGATTTTAACAGTAACTTAATTAAAAATTAAAAAATGATTCTGCAAAGATTTTCTAATCATGTTTCCCTAATGGATTTTTAGTGTTTAAAGTAAAAACAACTGTTGTATTAGTGAGAAATTCCTTGTTTTATATCCAAGTATCCTATGCAGAGAACTAGTAGACTAGTAAAATCGAGTTTTCAAAAAAAGAATTAATGGCATGGAAAAGAGAATTTGACATGCATAATGGAAAAGAGATTTTGACAATCATACTTGGATCTTTGGAAGTAAGAGTTCCAGTCTGAGCAAAATCACAGTTCAAACTTTTTCGGCCTGCAGATTGATAGTATGCGTTCATGGCATTAGCAGCATGAGATGCCATTGTATTTGGTAAATAGCCCTGCCCACAAGCGTAGTCCAAATTTCCTTTCAAAGATTTTTCATCAACACCAGGCTTGGCAATGCACCAAGCTTTCCCTATAGGAGGAGTTGCAACAAGACCACCAGCGCATGGAGCAGCAGGAGATTGACCTGCACTCTGCCACATTCACAGGTTCAATTAGAAATAACAGCTATAGTCTCAATGCAATTAATAACTATGTCAGAGTGTCTAGCCTTCAAAACAAACCACAATCAGGACCAACACAATAAGGCCTTTCTGTACAAACTCTGTGAAGGGCTGAACTTTCAGCGAATACCAACTGCACATATTATGAAAACAAAGAAGTAGAAAAAGAAGCAATTTCTTTACCTGAGATCGTAGCAAGCCCACATCATAAGCCATTGTCAAATCAGTTTTAAAGAGCCCAAAATTGCGCTCCAAGTTTGGTCCGGGCTTCAGGTCCTCGTTGAAGAGACCAAAAATATAAATATCAATGGACCGATTAGGCATCATGGGGGTCCATGTCATGGAGGTCACATGCTTGATCAAATTACCATTGTAAGCAATTTCGTTCTGCAAGCTAGCACCTGTCTCTGAAGGATCTCCTGGAGATGGCCATCCCGTTTCTGCCACCACTATATCAATATCTGTGTAACCCAGATATTTCATGGCCGAGTACACTGCATCAAGCTGAGCATCAAACATGTTTGTATATTTGAGGCGAGTGTTTGTGTCATAAAAACCTTGGTTCGGCTCAAAGAGTGCATAAGCCAGGGTTCGATCTGTGGGGTCACTCTTATAAGCAAAGTAAGGATATGGATTGATCATGAAAGGGGCTCCTATCTTCTGCAGGAAGTCAAGCAGGGCTTTCATGTCAAAACTCTCACTGAAACGTCTAGCAGATGGGGGTGCAGATGTAGAAAGTATGGCCATAGAATGAGGTGTAGAGACCTTAAATTTGCTGATCAAGTGAAACATCAATGAAGGCAGCGTGTAGGTTCTGAAAAGCAGGAAGGAGCTGAGAAATCAGAACCCTATCTCCACTGAACAGAACCTCATTCCCTACTGAGATCCCAAGTATATCAGTAGTAGGGACAAAAGGAACAATGTTGTTCTTCACCCAATTTTGTGCTACAGCCAGCTGGTTCAGAGATGGGATTTGGTCATTACTAATACCTACAAGTAACTGAATTCCTGTGTTAGCAAAGGCTTGAAGAATTGCAGGATCTGCTCCATGTATTCTCAGCTTTGAAATAGTTTTGCTCTGAACTAGCTTTGCTACTGCAGATGGGGGAGGAATATTGT